>CAUYQG010218218.1:0-13686 GCA_963574415.1 Tarsius wallacei
GCGTGAGCTACCACGCCAGGCTAATTTTTTTGATTTATTGTAGAGATGAGGTTTCGCCTGTCCAGGCGGGTCTCGAACCCGCGGGCTCAGGCAATCCACTCACCTCAGCCTCCCAAGGCGCGGGATTACAGGCTGAGCCACCGAGCCCGGCTTAGATTTCCTTTTTTTTAGTGTTCCAAAGACCTTGGGCTTTTCTATCACTTGGATGGCATTACAATTATTTTTGAGCAATTGCTATTATGTGATTAATTTGTAATTTTCTTCTTATGGTTTAATAATGTCTTCTAAAGAATATCATTTAAATGCTTCTTCATTTTAAAATGATTTTACATTGTGATCCAGGTTAATTTTTTGTTATCTAGTCAGCCAAGTCTATGATTGTTAAAATCAGAATATATAAAGGCAGTAGAACTTAGTGGAGGTTATAACTTATTTCTATTGTTTGTAGCCTTTTTCCTTAGTATTACTCCATGTCTTCACTTACTAATATTTACTCAATCATGTTTAAAAAATTAGTACTTTTTCTATGAGATTTCTAGTTGGAATAGTTAGATTAGTTAGAACAGAGTTTTAAACAACTCTTAGGCCCCAATTTCCCTGCATCTTCGTCTTGGCATTATTTCCAAGATGAATTCTGGCTGATTTTATTTTGGGAAAATGGCCTAACAGGACTCATGAAATCTCTTTGAGAAAATTAGACATTCTCTCGAAGGTCATTTCTGTTCCTACATTATGTGAATTTTTACTGCATAGTTTTTTACTAGGAGTTTTTTTTTTTAACTTTCGACAGTCATTTCCTGCTGTTTTTTCGAAACTCAAAGAGTAGTCCTCTGTTTGAGGTATCACAGTTGGTTGTTACAGAAACGGTTTTTTTATGTTACAATTGGAAGATTATGACTTCAGGCAGGTGAAAGTAGCAAAGGAAATAGAACTCACACCAAAATCTCTACTGGAGGAAAATACAAGAAAACATGTAGAATTGGTCCCAAGTTTTCAATTATGTTTCAAAATTTTCCCATAAGCCATCATCATTCCTCAGAGACATATAAAAATGTGAGGTTTAAGATGAACTTTTTCACCTTTACTCTGGTATTTTTATTTTTAGTGATTCTAACTTATTTTTTCCAATTACTTTCTCATGATTTAACCTTCACTAGTGTTAACAAAATAATTAATTTTGAAGGTGGTGTTGATTTGCATTTTTGCTTTAAAAAAATGAATCCATTCATATCTATATACACTCATAATTGCCTTAGACAGTTGAAGGTTAAATTTTGGAGATCTCCATAGTTAAAGTGGATATTCTCTTTCCAACTCATGTGTTTATAATAAACCCAAACTATGACTACTGTGTTCCCTGGCAGCCAGCAGTTACTCTGCCTTGTAACTGACCGATCATGCACTTGGAAATGCTCTTGTTAAGGTCTGAAGCTTTATTGCCTCAATCCTGCATCTCACTAATTAATCATGTTCCTTCTCAGGTCTGCTGTTTCTTAGCAAGTGATCATTTTCTCATAGTCTGTGATTGATTTGGCTGCCTAAGTAATTTCACCTTAGGATTTTCCCCTGGTTTATGTGATAGTATATGTGTGTTTATGCTCACACAAATTTTTCATAGAGTATGGTTCAGATTGATGATTCAACATACCTCATTGTGGTCATCAATCAGTGTTCTTATAAAACAAGCTTATTTTATAACTGAACAATACACATTTTTATGAAATCCACTGAAGACATAGGAAATAATCTTGTCTCTTTATAGGGAATATTTACATAATCAATTTGTACATCTGAAGATGGTGGTACTGTGATGGTCTCTGAAAAGGATATGGACCAAGCATCAGACTTAATCTGAGAATTATAAACAGCATTATTAAACCCTGAAATAAATATCACCACATCAAAATGGGCCTAAATTATTAGGAAGTCCTAATTCCTTAGAGAGTCTACTTTCAAAGGGTAATGATTAGCGGCCCTTTCCTCTAGAATGTTGGTGGGGGGGATATTTGGAAAGAATCCAGAAATTAAGTTAAAACATGCACACTTCTCATTGCCATTCTTTTTCTCACAAAGGGCATTAGCTACCAAAGTGGTTTAACACAAGCAAATAAAGAACTTTCACACTTCTAGATGAAGCTACTTTAATATCTTGACATTTCTTTTAAAATTTGCAGCTGCAATTACAGCTTTGTCAGCTAAGTAATCAATTACATAAAAGTTTAAGTACAAAGTTTTATCCAGCATGAGAAGATTAATATGTGCTTTGCTAATAACTACATTTAGTAGGATGAATCTCTTCAGTAGTTCTATTTGTCTATTGTGCGAATTCATGATTACACTTCCCAATTACTCCAGACACTGCTGTCATTGTTTTTCTTCTCTAGAGGTCTTAATGCTTTAATTCTTTGTATTAATTATATTGCAAGTTACTTAATAAAAGAAATCTGAAAAACAGTTTTTTATTTCAGAGATAGCAAAATAATTTGGAGTTTCTGTGAACATCTCTTTCCTAGCCCTAATCAGCTTTCTTACCCTAAGTTTTGTAAAAGAAACATACTTTCTTCATATCTTGTTAAGCACACGGAGCTATTCACTATACATCCACAAATATTTACTGAGCATTTACTATGTACTACGTATAGTGCTAAGTTTCATAAATGCAAATGAATAAAACATGGCCCTTTCCTCCAATTAGCTCAAATGGGAGAAAAGGAAAAGGTACACAGCTAAATACAATACACTGTGATAAAGACATTGGTGAAGTGGTTTTGAAGGTCTGAGGAGTGGGCATTTATTTCTATACATGATATGTCTATGTAAACTTCATTGAGAAGGTTAGTTTTTTTAGCTGGGTCTTGAAGAATGAGTATGAGGCAGATAGAAAAAGAGGAAAAGGTTTTACAGGCAGAAAAAGTAGCACAGATATGTTTGTCCTTCTTTATGGCTGCATAGTATTCCACTGTGTATATGTATCACATTTTTTAAAATTCAGTCCAGCTTCAATGGGCAGCATGGTTGGTTCCATGTTTTTGTGAATAGAGTTGCAACAAACAAGCATGTACAGGTACCTTTTCTGCAGAATGATTTGAGTTCCTCCAGGTATATTCCCAATAGGGGACTGTTGGGTCACGCGGAAGGTCAATTTCTAGTTCTTTCAGAAATTGCCAAACATATGGACTTCGCAGCAACTTGGATGAATTTATAGTTGATCACACTCAGTGATCTATCACAGAAACAAAGAACAGAGTACCATATGTTCTCACTCATAAGTGGACCTTGAACAATTATCATAATATGATAAGAAAGGGGATTGGCAGTAGTGAGAAATTGCCAGGGGAAGGGGGGTGGGATTGGCAGTTGAGGGAAACTGCCAGAGGAGGGAGGGGAACACTTCATCAAGGGTGCTTACATAATGAACATTTGTATGCCTAACCCTGAATTGTACTCCACATCTTTAAAAAAAATAGCATAGATAAAGTAAGTATGATAGTTTTCAAACAGGGAACTCTAGAAGAAAAAGAGCCATCTTTGAGAAGCCCATTTCTATCCTGCTAAAATTCGGATATGTCCAACAGGATGAACAGGGTAAGCAAATCACTTTTTCAAACACTATCAAGATAATTCTGAAATGAATCCTACCCTTCCTCACTCTTCATTTGGGCAAGCCCCACGTCACTCTGCACTTGGACACCAAAATGGGAAACAATGTGCACTAGGAAGATCATGA
The DNA here is from genome assembly GCA_963574415.1 of Tarsius wallacei. Classification (NCBI taxonomy): domain Eukaryota; kingdom Metazoa; phylum Chordata; class Mammalia; order Primates; family Tarsiidae; genus Tarsius; species Tarsius wallacei. The sequence continues at coordinate 3,728 of CAUYQG010218218.1, forward strand.
ACTTTGAAATCATACAGATTTTTTTTTTTCCAAAATGCAGATCACTTGTTAATTGGATAGTCCTGAGAAATCTAAACTTGGCACGGGGTTTTAATCTGTAAAATGAAGATAATTACAACTTGACAGCATTATCGTGAAGGTATGATGAGCAATACATAATCATGGGACCTTGTAGGCATTCTATGTATGTTAGTTTCAATCTTCAACTCATGTGCAAGGCACAGAGGCGCGAAAATGTACACATATTTGTAGAACACTGCTCAAACTCTAAGGACTGAACTGTACTATAGACTGGTTTTGAGGTCAGAGTATGAGATTTGTATTAGGCTGTTTGAAGTATCCTATTATATGAGAAGTTCAGATTTTAGCATTATGTGCAATGAGTAGTATATAAGTTATCCATTGCTGCATAGCAATGCCAAATGTTGTGGTCTAAAATAATAACCGCTTATTAATGCAATCCAAAGGGTGAACTGGTTGGTAATGCTAATCTGGCTCAGGCTCCATTGAACTTGGCTCAACTTCCTCTTTTGGGGATGGCTTTACTCCCATGTCTGGTGCTTGGCTGGCTGTTAGCTGGAGCAATGAAAATGATGAAATTGAGTGTCTCCTGTCATCCTTTCAAGTCAGTTCAAGCTTGTTCACAGACAGTAGCAGTGTTCTCAAGAATGAGAAGAATAAGACTCTATCTCTTGATAAGAGGACTAGTAATATCATATTGCAAAAGGATCTGGGTACCAAAAAAGTTGAGAATTGTGACCATTCTTTTTTCAACTTACTGCAGAAAGTTACTTAAACGTTTTGTAATAATTGGTAGAGTCAAATTTATGCATTATCATTCTACCAGCAGTGGGAGAAACAGAAAGGAGGTAGAGTGGACAAAAAGCAAGAATAGCAGCTAGAAGGCTTTTGCAACTGTACTGGGAAAAATTAGGATATGAATATTCTGAGCCTTCCCCTTACCGCTTAGCAAGGAAAGAGAATATTGACCTTGTTCACTTATTTTCTTTCCTACTCATCCCCTTTAAGGTGATTTCCGCGATCGCCCGGCTCCTTCTGGGCTGTTGAGAGGTAGAATAGGGAGAAGAGGGAAAGGCTAGGGCTGAATGGGATTGTGAGAGTATTTCCAGAGTACTATTTTCCCAATAGTTTGGAAGAGGGTGATATGGTAGGAGCTGCGGTGTGAGTGAAGTCAATAGGAGAGAAAAACAAAAAGGGTTATAAATGTTGTTTTGGGCTAAATAACTCCTTCATGGTGTTCGAGAAAATTAGCAAAAAATGTAATGTGTAGGTGCTATTCATTTGCCCTTCCAAGTTCACTCTTTATTCCTTTCTTCCCTGCTCTTTTCTCTGAGAGGCTGACCTAATATGGATCATACCCATGATTGTCCGTTGACTTCTGATTGGGTAATGGGAGCCTAGCAACACATAAGAAGTAACAAAAAGGAGTCTGGAGTATTTATTCTCTCAGTCAGCCAGCCAGTCAGCAAATAAAGAATGCAGACCACCATTGTACACATTCTTGTTAGATATTTTTCTTACTTCAAACTCCATACTTTCTACTTCAGACAAGTCAACAGTATGTCAAGATTTTAAAATGTACATTATTGCATCTAGTCCTTACAGCAACTCTTATGAGGGGGTAATATTTTTATTTTATAGTTTTGGAAACTGAAGTTCAGAGATAGATTAAGTTACCTACCACCCAAGGTTTTATTTTCCCTCAAGACTTTCTAAAGTCACTTTGGAAGAGGATCAATTTTTGTTTCTGAAATTAATTTCAAGGTCCTGTAAACTCTCAGAATAGAGAGGGGGTAGTCAGTGTTGAATTTTCTTTCCTAGTCTTTATTTAAAATAGTTAAGGTTAAAATTATTCCTTAAAACTTCTTATTTGCCATTCCTATAGATAAGTACTAAGTTCATAAACTAAGTTTTTTGTTGTTTTTTTTTTTTAACCTGGCAATAAGAAACTTTCACTTGTTTGGGGAAACTGTTTCTGTAATACCTGTCAAATAATTTTCCAAGTATTGAGAAAAGCCTTTTACAAATTTATAAAAGCAACATCTAAAACACATTCTTGTGTGTAACTATTTAAACACTGTAGTTCTACATATGGTTTAGGAAAAAAATTTAAAATGGAAAAGTTTTGCACGTCTCTTTTTTCATATATAATCTAGGCCATCTATTCTTCTTGGTTTGTAACTTGTAATGCCATCTGTATCTGTGTCTATACCTATATCTTTTCCAATAAATATTTAAACCTTTACTCAAAACTCTTCTTGTTGTCATTCTGGACTAGTTTATGCTATTAACATTTGGGAAAGCTCAAGAAGTAAATTGAGAACAGCTGTGGAATTATTAATATTGATGCTTCGGGTACAATGTTCTGTCAGTCTCGTGAGTGGCAGTAAATCAGCAGAAAAGTGGAACTGAGCTGTATCTTTTCTCACCTTGTTACATATATTACCTGAGGAAAAAACTGACCAAAATGGACATCTCTCCCTCAACTCTGGCTAGTAACAGCCATGACTCTCTTTTATATAAGGCTATATGTGACTATATATTCATATAGCCAGTTTGATATGAAATATATATTAATTGACCCATTTAAAATGACCTGTCATGGTGATTGGTTTGTAAATTATTTCTAATTATTTAATCAAATATGGAAGGTGAGTAGATTGTTTTTAAAATTCAGGCATTTGATTTCATCTCAATTTCTTCTATTTCAAAATGTGAGTGATCTTCATAATGGCATCTTACAGTTTTCAAAATAAAATGTCTTCTTTGGCAATCACAGGCTAATGCTGCCTTTACTGGTGAGAAGCAATGTCAAGGGAGGTCCATGCATTGTGCAGGCAGATGCAGCCATGAGTACTGTGGAACACTATTCTCAAGGGTACTTCCCCAAGCAAATGATGACTTTTCTTTTTTAGACGATGTTTCATTTATGTAGCAGTCATAGAGCTCTTATTGCTATTAACATTCTAATGACCATACCCTTGTTTTCCTAATACTAGACCTTTAGGACAACATTTTACTTTGCTCATATTTTCTCAAGTGAAGTGTTAGAAGCAGACAACTTATTCTGGGTGTTTCAGGAGAATAAATGGAAGGCAAATTTTCCTGTCAATAATTGGCCATTAGTCTACTCAATGCCTAATCCAATTTTTAAATATCTTGTGCATGATATGTTCCTGGAATCATGTACCGCTGTATCAACATATATAGGCAGCATTAGCCTGTGTTTTACAGCTTAAGCAATTTCATGCAAGTCTGCAAGTTTTAGTAAGACTATAGCAAAACTACTTGCAACTATTAATCTCTCTATCCAAATTTTCCACACACTATTGATTCTATCTTTTGGATACTTCTAAACTCATCAGGTTCTCTCATTTCTCACTTTCCTTACTTCTTACTTTTTTCCTCATCTTTAGCACTAATGCTCTTAATTCTAGTGTTGCAATATTAGGAAAATTTTATTTTTTAGGGCCTCTTGAGGCGTCAGACTCTAACAGTGTTTAACAGTGAAATATATCTATAGCATAAATTATTATAAGTATATGCTGACATGCGCTCCCCATTCGTATTGAATAAAAGCACATAGAAAAAACATTCTAAAGTAATCATTCGATACAATTCACTACTTAAAATACTCAAAGAGTGGTTAAGGAATAGTCATTCTGGGTACTCCCAAGTGCTACAAAAGCTCATCTGATCTGAGAGGGATGTTTGGGATAGAATGCAGAACTTCTGTGTTTCAAGGTCTCAGTCTGCATTACCTTAGCACTCAAGTTGAATTTCAGTGTACTTTAAGATAGTGGCAAACACACCACAGCCTTGGCCCACCCTCTAGCCAACCTAACTTCAAAATATGGTTTTGAGCTCCTTCCAAGGCAGTCTTCTAACTCATTCAAAGTATTGAGTTTAGAGCGAAGAATGCCTCTGGAAAAAGCTCCTCCTTAGAGACTTCAATTAGACAGTGAGGCTATTATCCAGGTTTGGGAAAAGGGATGCTCCTCCCTGAGAGGAATATGAATACCCTCTTGCTAGGGTTAGAATAATATTATTGACTAAACAAAGAACACCTGAAACAGCAAGTAGGTAATCACACACCGAAGAAATATATAGGAGAGAACATTGAAATTCACCAGGTAAGTGACAGGGAACATCTGAAACACGGAAAGAGGGAAAAGAGGCAGCCAGTTTAATAGGGATCAGCTGGGATTCAGGAGAAGTTCCCCAATGCAGGGAAAGGGTAAGTGAGAGATCCCTAGTGGTTCACATTCCCTCTGCCAACTCTATAATCCTAGCCATGGGAGAACCACTTGGCACTCATAGGCTTGGAGACTAGTATAGGTACACTCCTGGAGTCCACACGATGGCATTGTTCCAGAGAGAGAGAGAGCTGGTGCTGAGTCCCACACATCACCTGAGACTCAAGCAATTGCAGCTGTACTATTTTGAGCACCCATCTCCACCAGACTATATCCTTCCCTAGGCCCAACAGCTCCTGCAACTCCACATTCCTAATGCCCTGCTGACATGCCCCAATCCACCCAGAGAGGCTGCAGCGTGCTGGCTGGACCCAGTGGTGTGGCGGGAATGGGTAGTGTAGCATGCCAGGGAGGCTATCCCAGGGCCAAAAAATGTCAAACTATGTGCTCCTCTGAGCCTGAGTGCTACCTGCTTGGGGCCATTGCCACTGGCAGCAACCTTGAACTCTCCCTCAGAAGCAGAACTGTCACTCATCTACACATGCCTTCAGTGGGCCTGACAACTGGCTTTCCTGAACACCATCCCAGGGCGTGAGGACAGGCCCACTCTGCTCAATGCTGCCACCACCTCGGCATGTTAGCTGTGGACCTAGGGATTGATCCACCCTGCCTGCCACTGCTAGTGCATGAATGAATCATCAGAAAGACTGACAACAGGCCCAGTCTGCCTGCTGCCAGTGGGGGTTTTTCCACCCCACCTAACATAGTCTCTGCCTATATGTACTGATGAAGAGGTCTGAGGACTGGCCCACCCTTCCTGGCACTGCCCTCACCAATGCCAGGCATGCTATACAGAGGTCTGAGGATGGACACACCCCACTTGTTACCACTAACAGGTGTGCGCATCACCAAAAATCTGACAACAGGCCCAGCAATGTCTAAGCATGTTGTCTAGGGACTTGGGCATTAACTTGCTCTGGGGACCGTCACAGCCTGCTGTTGCCTATGCACATTGATTGGGGGCTGGGGGATCAACCAGCTTCACATCACAGCCTGGGCCTATTGCAACATCAATAGCCTGAGGACAGGTCTGCTTCACCTGGTGCCATCCCTGCCAGTGCCCATGTGCATTGTGAGGGGTCCTGGAAATTGAGCTACCCTGTATACCCTGTATGCCCCTGCCAGCTTCTATACGTTCCCCCTGGCAACCTATGGACAGGACTGCCCAACTTGCCACCATCATCAACACTGGCACTCACCCATGTGAACCACCTGGGGGTCTGGGGACCGACCTTCCCAGCCTTTTGCCACCACCATCTATGCCTGTGCGTGCCACCTGGAAACACAAGGGTTGGTCTTCCACCACTACTGCCATCATTAAAACCACATATGCCACCCAGGGGACTGAGGACCTGCCCACCCTCCTGACCTACTACTGCCACTGCTGGCACCCAAACAAGGATTTGCCCACCTGGACCAGCTAATACTGGTGCCATGTACATCTCATGAGGGCCCACAGATGGGTATGCTTGGCCTGCCAACACTGCTACTGGGGCCCGAGGACCATCCTACCTGGGGTCCCCATCCCCAACAAAATCTTACTAAAGCCTTCTTTAACTCACAGCCATTGCTGAAGTTGACCACAATTGAAGAAATCATATCAAGAATACATTATTGCATATATCCATAATCAAAACTAGAGTCTTTTCCTATAAAAATGAATTTTAAAAATTGGAAGAAGCAACTATTAGACAAAATGTACAGATAATGTAAGGACATGAGAAACATGAAAAAGCAAGGAAACATGACACTTTTTTTCCATAGAGAAAGTGTAATTTTATTTTATTTTTTCTTTTTTATTATAAAGATGTGGGGTACAATTCAGGGTTAGGTATACAAACGTTGATTATGCAGGTAACCTTGTTGATGAGGTATGCCCCTCCCTTGCCTAGCAGTTTCCCTCAATTGCCAATCCCAACCCCCACCTAGCAGTTTCCCACCACTGCCAATCCCATTCTTATAGTATTATAATTGTTCAAGTTCTGCTTATGAGTGAGAACATATGATATTCTGTTCTTTGATAGAACGCTGAGTATGATTGACTCTAAATCCATCCGAGTTGCTGCAAAGTCCATATATTTGTCCTTCTTTATGGCTGTGTAATATTCCATTGTGCATATGTACCACATTTAAAAATCCAGTCCATCTTTGATGAACAGCATGGTTGGTTCCATGTTTTTGCTATTTTTGAATAGAGCTGCAACAAACATACATGTGCAGGTATCTTTTTTTGTAGAATGATTTGAGTTCTTCCTTGTATATTCTCAATAGGGGAATTGCTGGGTCATATGGAAGGTCAATTCTAGTTCTTTCAGAAATCACCGCACTGTCTTCCAAAGAGGTTACACTAGTTTGCATTTCCACCAGCAGTGCAGAAGCGTTCCTTTTTCTCTGCATCTGCGCCAGCATCTGTTTTTTGTTTTATTAATGATGGCCATTCTAACTGGGGTTAGGTGGTATCTCAATGTGGTTTTGATTTGCATTTTTCTGATGATTAGTGAGGCTGAGCACTTTTTCATGTGTCTGTTGGCTGCCTGCATATCTTCTTTTGAGAAGTGTCTATTCATGTCTTTTGCCCACTTTTGAATAGGGCTGTTTGTTTTTTCCCTTTCAGTGCATTTGAGTTCCTTGTAAATCTTAGATGTTAGGCCTTTGTCAGATATACAGTTGGCAAATATTTTTTCCCATTCTGTGGGCTGTCTCCCTGTTCTCTTGATGGTTTCTTTTGCTTTGCAGAAGCTCGTCAGTTTGATGAGGTCCCACTTGTCTTATTCTTATGGTATGGGCACTTAGGGTTCTGATCAAAAATTGGTTGCCAGTTCCAATTTCCATAAGGGTGTCTCCTGTGTTTTCTAAGATTCCTATAGTTTGAGGTTTTATGTTTAGGTCTTTGATCTATTTAGAGTTAATTTTTGTGTATGTTGATAGGTAGGGGTCTAGTTTCAACCTTCCCCATGTGGTCAGCCAGTTTTCTGAGCACCGTTAACTGAATAGGTTCTCCTCTCCCCAGTGGTGGTTGTGGGAGGCTTTGTAAAAAATGAGTTTGTTGAGAAATTGAGACTTTGCTTCTGGAACCTCTATCCTGTTCCATTGGTCTGTATGCCTTTTCTTGTACCAATACCAGGCTGTTTTGTTTACTGTAGCCTTATAGTAAAGTTTGAAGTCTGGAAGTGTGAAAACATGACACTTCTAAAGTAACACAATAATTACCTAGCTACAGATTCTAACAAAAAAGAAATCTAGGAAATGCCTAAAAAGGAATTCAAAATAACAATATTAAAGAATTTCAGTGAGATACAAGATGACACAGATAAAAATACAAATAAATAAGAAAATAATTAATGATCTGAATGATCAAATCAACAAATATATGTATAACCAAAGAGACATCCTGGAACTCAATAATTCGATAAGTAAAATTTTAAAAATTGAGAATTTCAACAATAGACTAGATCAAGTAGAAGAAAAAATTTCTGAGCTTGAAGGCATGTTAAGTCAAAATTTGTAAAAATGATAAAGAAGGTCATTATATGATGATAAAGAGATCAATTCAGCAAAAGGCTATAACAGTTCTAAATATATATGCACCCAACACTGGAGCACCTGATATATAAAGCAAATATTATTAGATCTAGAGGGAGAGATAGACTGCAATATAGTAAGAGTTGGGGAATTTTACACCTTCTCTAGACATTAGACAAATCACCCAGACAGAAAAACTACCAAACAAATATTGAATTAAAATTGCACTCTAGTCATAATGGGTCTAATAGACATTTACAGAACATTTTATGCAATGGTTGTAGAACATACATTGTTCTCAGCACATGGAACATTCTCCAGGACCAATCATATATTAGGCCATAAAACAAGTGTCAATAAATTTATAAAACTGAAACCATATTAAGTATCTTCTCAGACCAAAATGGAATAAAACTAGAAGTCATTTCCAAGAGGAAATTTGGAAACTACAAATACATGGAAATTAAACAACATGCTCCTGAAAGACCATTAGGTCAATGAGGAAATTAAGAAAAAAATTTAAAAAGTTTTTAACCAAATAAAAATGGAAACGAACTAAAACCTATGAGATATAGCAAAAGCAGTGCTAGGAGGAAAGGTTATAGCAATAAACACCCACATTATTAAGTAAAAATATTTCAAACTGACAACCTATCAATGCACTTCAAGGAATTAGATATGCAAGAGCCAAGTTCAAAATTAGTAGTAAGAAATAAATAATAAAGATCAAAGTCGAACTAAATAAAATAACGACTTAAAAACTGATGGAATGAATTAATGAAATAGAGTGTTTTTTGAACAACAAGCAAAATCAATAAACCATTAGCTAGAATGAGACAGAGAGAGAGAGAGAGAGAGAGAGAGAGAGAGAGAACCCAATAAACAACCAGAAATGAAAAAGGAGACATTACAACTGCTCCCACAGAAATAGGATTATCAGAGACATTATGAATGAATAACTATATATTTAAAAATCTGTAAAACTCAGAGGAAATAGATTAGTTCTCAGAAACATGCAACCTACAATATTGAACCAAGAATAAATAGAAAACCTGAATAGACTAATAACGAATACCAAAATCAATAATAAAAGTCCTCTTAGTAAATAAAAAAAAAAAAAAAACAGATTGGATAAATTTACTGCTGAATTCTACCAAACTTGCAAAGAACTGATACCAATTCTTCTCAAAATATTCCAAACAATTGAAGAGGTAATTCTTTCTAACTCATTCTATGAGGCCAACATTACCCTGATACCAAAACCAGATAACACCACAATAATAACAAAAACTACAAGCCAACATCTGTGATGAACATAGATACAAAAATACTCAACAAAATACAAACGAGCCAAATCCAAGAATACACCAAAAGGACAATACACCATAATTGTGATTTATTTCAGAGATGCAAGTATGGTTCAAAATATGCAAATCAACAAATGTCATACATCACACAGAATGAAGGGCAAAAACCATATGATCATCTCAACAGATGCTAAAAAACAATGATAAAAACTCAACATTTATTCATGATATAAACTTAATAAATTACACATAGAAGAAACATAACTCAATATAATAAAGGCTACATATGACAAGTCCACAGTTAACATCACACTGAATGGGAAAAAGCTGAAAGCCTTCCTTGAACAAGGAACAAGACAAAGATGCCCACTTTTGCCACTCCTATTCAACACGGTACTAGAAGTCCTGGTGAGAGGTCAGACAAGAGACAGAAATAAAGGGTATCCAAATTGGAAAAGAGGAAGTCGAATTGTCTCTTTTTGCAGATGACATAATCTCATCTATATAAAATCTTAAAGATTCTACCAAAAAAACTTAGGTTTTTGATCAATGAATTCAGTGAAGTTGCAGAAGACAAAAATCCACATAACCTGTAGCGTTTCTTTACATTAATAATAACCTAGCTGAAAAAAAAATCTGGAAGGCCATCCTATTTACCAAAGCTACAAAAAATACATAAGAATATTTAACAAAGGAGATGAAACCCTTCTGTATAACTATCAAACACTGCTGGAATAAATTGAAGAAGATACAAATAAATTCACAGATCCATGCTCATTGATTGGAATGATTAATTTTTTTTTTTTTTGAGTTGGGGTCTCACTCTATTGCCTAGGCTGGAGTGCAGTGGCAT
>CAUYQG010218221.1:0-25746 GCA_963574415.1 Tarsius wallacei
TAATTTTTTGATTTATTGTAGAGATGAGGTCTTGCTTGCCCAGGCGGGTCTCGAACCTGCGGGCTCAGGCAATCCACTCACCTCAGCCTCCCAAAGCACGGGATTACAGGCTGAGCCACCGAGCCCGGCTAAATGTAACTATTTTTCATTGCTACAAAGGACTTTTTACTTTCTGTTACTAGCTCTTCTCACTTTCCCATTTGACTCTAGAGACTCAGAAAAGTAAAGATAGTGTGGTCTTTCTATAGAGTCTTTGGGAACAGAGCCACCTCCATCTTCAGCTTGCTCTGGAAAAAACTGAAGCTGTTCACCAAAATCCTGCCCTCTGTGCTTCTCCTAAGCCTGGAACAAATTTCTGTGGGTTGGAGAAAGATGCTCATGGGCCTGTCCTCTGTTTGCAGGTGATCCCAATGCTTCCCAGGCTGCTGTGTGAGGAGCTGTGTAGTCTCAATCCCATGACTGACAAGCTGACCTTCTCTGTGGTCTGGACACTGACTCCAGAGGGCAAGGTAACAACTTACACATTGTTGTTCTATCTCCACTTACCTCCATTCCATCCTGTGAGTTGTGGTAAGCCCTGGGTTGGGGTACCATGGTGGTGGGACAAGGGAGGTATGGAGCAGCCACGATAGAGAAGAAACGTAAGAACCCCTGCCTTAATCTCACTTAGAAGGCAAGACTGACCCTTAGCACTTCAAAGCGGGTGACTTGTTTCTTATCTATTATCAGGTGAAAGAAGAAATTGCGTAAGCAAAGAAATGTGGTGGGGAGGCTTAGTGTAGGAAATAGGGTTTAAATGAGGGTAAATGGGGATTGACAAAGGCAGGAGAGGCAGCTCCAGCTGCAGTTAGGAGAGCAGCACCTGTTTGGAGGAAGATATTTGGGGGAAAGGGGAGAGTTTGCCTATGTAGGGTGGAATCAAACTATGGAACATCTCAAATTCCAGTCACAAATGAATTACATATGTTAGGGTTCCTCTGAAGTGTCATGAGAACAGTTAGATTTTAGAAAGATGAGTGCTGCATCGTTGTGCAAAATGACTGGAGCTGTGAAGATTTTTTTCTTTAATTTTTAATTTTTTTATTTTGAAGATGTGGGGTACAATTCAGGGTTAGGTATACAAATGTTCATTATGCAGGTACCCTTATTGATGAGGTGTGCCCCTCTCTCCACCGGCAGATTCCCACTACTACCAATCCTGCATCCCATCTTCCCCTGGCAGTTTCCCACTACTGCCAATCTTTTTCTTATAGTATAATGATAATTGTTCAAGGTCCGCTCATGAGTGAGAACATGTGATTCTCAGTTCTTTGTTTCTGTGATAGATCACTCAGTATTATAGACCTGTGAAGATAATTTAACGATGTAGCACCATAATCAAGGCACAAGGTGATGGAACCACAAACGAACAACACAGTGGAGAAGAATGTCACCAGGTATTCCTAGATGTAGGGAATAAATGAGAGAGATAAAAGAAAGATGACTCTAGGAAAAACTATTCCCTTCACCCAAACAGAAACAATGCCAAACATCCAAAAATGGGGTCATGATTAAGTAAAATATGGTACCTACTCAATGAAATTATTACAATAATTGCAATTATGCAATTATTACAGCTGTTTACAAAGACCATGGAAGAACATAGGAAATGTTTATACTGTAATATTAAATGGAAGTTAAAAAATATATTTTATTATAAAGAGGTTTCAAATAAAGATGGAAGATTGAATACCCGCATTTACTTTCATTCCCTCCCAAAACCTCACTAAAGCAACAGTAAAGTGATTTTTTTTTAAAGACATAAACCCACAAGAACAAAGAGAGTGGGAGAGGAGACAACAGCAACAGAATTTTGGAAGCTGGGTTGCAGATGGATGAGTGGTAACTGACTTAGCAGTCCTGAGAAAGTTGAATCCTGAGCCAGCAATAGAGGAAGCCAAGAAACAACCCACTTTACACAGCAGAACCCTAAAAATTTCAGAAATTGATAGCACCAGAAAACTCTAGAAGGCAGGGGAGGAGTGGATGAACATGAGGCTAACAACAGTATTGGTTGAAAGTTTATTTCAAAAGATTGCAGGGTGGCCATTCTGTGATTATCCCCTTTTATACATGCTAGAGAAAATGTGTGCCTTTTCTCCAATTATAAAAAAAGAAGATTGCTTCTCGTAACTTAGCAGAACACCAGAAATTTGTTCTCTATACAGGAGAGAAATAAGAGTATCTGAACTAGAGGACACCAAACACACTTAATGGTAGTGGTGGCTTAGGGGAGATTGAGTGTTGGCATACTGAATGGTAAGAATGCCAGCTTTCTTTTTTTGTTTGTTTGTTTCTTATTTTATTTTATTAAAGATGTGGGGGTACAATTCAGGGTTAGGTATACAAACATAGGTTATGTAGGTAAGAATGCCAGCTTTCTTTTCCCCACCAACCCATGAATTCTGGTAGCCAGGCCTATACCCTTAAGTCAGGAGATGGGAAAATCTTTCTCTGAAGAATCTGAGTAGTAAAGAATAAAGATGTGAAGATACTAACCATAAGCGTTTCCGAACCAACAACCCAGCTGTTTCTTTCTACAATAAAGCTTACAAATAATGAGTTCCACCCAGACAATAAGAACTTTTTAGGATTTCACTTTCATGTATGAACCAAGAGGAAAGCCTCTAAGCAGGGGAAAGAAGCTATCATTTATATCTTCAGAGAATTTTTTAAAGAAAGAATATCTATTTCACAAAATCTAGATACTTTTAAAAAAGAAATATTTGGAGGAGGAAGAAAGAGTTTTTAGAAATTAAAAACATGGTAGAAGAAATGAAGATTCAAGATTTTTGTTGAAAGATAAAGTTGAGGAATTATCCCAGAAAGAGATAGAAAAGGTAGGAAAATTAGAGGACCAGTCCAAGATATCCAATATCTATTTAGTAAGCATTTCAGAAATAGAGAACAAAGAAAACAGGGGAAGAAATGACCAACAAAAGTAATTCTCAGACCAGGCATGGTGACTCACACCTGGAAGCCCAGAACTTTGGGGAGCCGAGCAGGAGGATTGCTTAAGGCCAAGAGTTTGAGACCAGCCTAGGCAACACAGTGAGATCCTGTCTCATACATACATACATATGCTAATAAATAAGTAAATAATTCTAGGAAATGCTCCATTACTGAAGGATATGACTTTCCATACTGAAAGGGTTTAGCACAGTGGTAGAGACATATCATCTCCAAGACACTAGTGACAAAGAAAAGCCCCTATAGGCTTCTAAGAAAGAGGAAAAGGTCACATACAGTAGATCAGAAATCAGAATAACTTCAGACTTTTCTATCACAACCCTAGAAGCTAGATGACAGAGAAGCAAATCTTTCTAATTTCTGATGGATTATGATCTCCGTGCTAAAATTCTTGCCCAGCTAAGCTCTCAATAAAATGCAAGAATAGGAAAGGATATGTTCTGACATGCAAGATCTCAAAAAAAAACAAACAAAAAAAAGCATGCTTCTCATACACCTTTTCTCAGGAAGTTGCTATGAATTAAGGAGGAGTAAATCGAGAAAGAAGACATGAACCCCAGGAAATGATCCAATACAGGAAAGAAGTGAAGGAATCACCTAGATTAGACAGATTTTTCCTGTAATAGTAAATATTTCCAGCTTTATAGACCCTACGGTCTCTGTCTTAACTACTAAACTCTCTTTCCTGTTTGCCTTAAAGAGAAATTAAACTGGATCTATATTTAGTCTGTTAGAATTAGTTGTTTGGGTTGAGATATATGAATACAATTCAACTTCAGACAGATAAAGTTGGAAAAGAAAGGAGCATTTTAATATTCTTTTTATAACTGTGAATTATCATCTTTGTACTATACCAACATTTAACAAATAGTTTCTCAAAAGTGAGTTGCAATCTAAAATCTGAAGCCATATCATCTTTTTTTCTTGTAATACCCAAACTTGTCTGATGAAACCATATCTTGTATGAACTGAATTTGTGTCCCCCTCAAAAATGCATATGTTAAAGCCCTAGCCCCCAGGTTGACTATTTGGAGATAAGGCCAAAGGAGATAATTAAGGCTAAATGAGGTCATATGGGTGGGGTAATGATAGATCAGTGTCCTTAAAAGAGTGTGTACCCAAGTGCACACTCTTCCTCTCCCTTCTTCTCTCTCCCCGCTCTTCTCTACCCTGTGAGGACACAGCAAGAAGCAGGACATCTACAAACCAGAAAGAGAGCCTTCATGGAGAACCAAATTGACTGGCACCTTAATATTGAATTTCTAGCCTCCAGAGCTGCAAGAAGTACATTTCTGTTGTTTAAGCCACACAATCTGCTTTATGGCAGCTCTTGCAGAATAATACAATATCATCTGAACTTTTTCATACTAGATTACATAAAATCCATTGATCTGTCTTACACTTTGTTTTTTTGTTTGTTTGTTTGTTTTTGAGTTGGAGTCTCACTGTCGCCCAGACTGGAGTGCAGTGGCCACTCCCGGCCACTGCAGCCTCCGGTGATCCTTCTGCCTCAGCCTTCCAAGTAGCTGGAACTACAGGCATGCACTACCACGCCCGGTTAATTTTTGATTTATTGTAGAGATGAGGTCTCGCCAAGTTGCCCAGGCGGGTCTTGAACCCGCAGACTCAGGCAATCCACTCACCTCAGCCTCCCAAAGGCGCGGGATTATAGGCTGAGCCACTGAGCCCAGCTATGTCTTACACTTTGAATAGATCTTTTATTCATGCATGATTTTTTTTAACATTATGTATTGATCATTTAGAAAATATTGGCTTATTATGCCCACTTCTAAATGAGGATACGTTTCATTATATTATATCCAAAAAACATTTATTAATGTCACTACCAATCTTACTAGACAAGTCTTTAAGTATTAGGAAACCATCAAGCTTATATATCAAGAGTTCCCATTATAATTTCTGTGAAAGCTCATTGGCAATAAACAGTGTCAGTTGTTTTTGTTAAAGTGCCAAATATCCAAGTCTAAATAATTACAGTTTGTGTGTCAGTTGTTCCTTCAAGGAAAAATGAGGGTTCCATAAAAAAGCAATCAGTTCACCTCAGAACTCAGTAATGCAAGTGATTTTCCTCAAGATGACCATCATACTTCCATATGCATCTTAAATGAAAAGTCACATACTCAGGGATTGAAACATCATAAAATTGATACCTTTTTACTGTTCCATCAAGAACATTCTGAAGTGAACTAGCTTTTTTTTAACTGCGTGTGTGAGGTGGTGAAGAGTACAATGACCACTGGTACATTTGTTGCCATTTCCTGATTCATGCCAAGGCAGCAGCAGTTTTTACCTGCCAGTGCTTTTGTACCATCAGTGCAAATGTCAACACATAGAAAAGGACAAATAATGCCTTAGTATTATTATGAAAATAATATCTCATGTATCTCCATAAGGGTCTCAGGGAGCCATGGACCATACTTTGAGAACCACAGTTTAGGGTTATTGATGGAAAGTTTGGGGTAGATTGATGTACATAGTACACAGAAAAATCAAGCAGACTGAAGCAAGATAATAATTAATTCCAATGAAAATAAAAAAGTTGTGTAGGAAAGAAAAGTAACACTTAGTATTTACATAGCCATAATAATAGATGGATCAAGTGAATTCTGATAGTTATGATGTAACTATATTGAGAGGATGAAAAACTTGAGCGATTAGGTGGGCATGGTTGGGGGAAGGGAGTGTGTATGGGGAGGAAGTATAAATTTTCTTCGATAGTCAAAAGTTTTCAAATAATGCCTAAAATAGCAAGAAGTGGTTGTCAAGCAGGTTATATAGAAATATGGAAGTTAATATCAAAATAATCTGTTAAAAGAAGTAGAAGTGGTTACCTTGGGGAGGGACAAGGAGGAAAGAGAGGGACAGAGGGCTACTGTTTTTCATAACCAGCCTATAAACGGTTTGAGCAATGTATACTTTATATTTTTATTTTTATTGTGAAAAGTTCCACACATACATGAAAGTAAATAGCACTATAAACCCATCATGCTCATCTCCCAGATTCAGCTACTATCAATATTTTTTATTTGTTTATAGTGTTTAAAAATAAACCACTGGCATAATATTTCATTCATATATATTTTTATATACGAATCTAAAAAAATGGATATTTTTATATAGTACCACAATGCATTAGCACAACTAATAATGAATACTAATACCTTGGTGTCATTCAAAACCCAGTTCATAATACATTCCCCTGCTTTCTCCCATTGATTTGTCTGCATTGGGATCAAAACAAGTTACACAAATTACATTTGGTTTTTATGGCTCCTAAATACCTGGTAAAAAGTTCCTTTTTAAGATTTAAGAGGCAAACACTATCTGAAATACAAAGAAGGAATTGTGAGGACAGTATGCCAGCAATCATATTTTGGTGGGGGTGGGAACATGCATGGGGAAAAAAGTGAATGGAAAAAGACCAGAAGGAAATAAAACAGAATGCCAGAGTGGTTTTGTTTGGGTAGTAAGACTATGAGTAATTTTTTCTACTTTTTTGTGTTTTTAAATGTTTTTTGAAAACATGTGTAACTTTTATATTTTTATAAATGCTTATTTTTGTGAAAGTTTAACCAAATAGAGAATAAAAGTCCATAAAAGAAAACTAACTTGAGTCAACAGAAAAAAACTTTGAATCTGAATTATGCCTGCCAGGGTCAGACCCAAGAAATAAAACGCTGCCTGATCTAATGAGCTTCTAAATTATGAGAGTCATAAAAGCAGCACTAGAAAGCGGCAAACTCTGAAACTCAGTTGGCCCTTGGGGTTTCTGTTGGAAGTAGTGTCTGGTGCCCAAGCTTCTGGCATGAGGGGCCGGGGAGCAGGTGTGAATTAGACACAAGGTCCAGGAGGGGCACTGGGCCTCAGTACAACCCAAGCCAGATAGGAAGTGCGAGTGTTTGGACTAGGAACAGAGTTGTGGGGCAAGGCCCACTAACCATACTCCTTGTCCTGTGGTTATCCACACACTCTACCAAGGGACCACATGAGAGACCAACTTGGTTGGCTAGCCCTGGGATGGGTATCTCTTACCTGCAGTCAAGATGTATGAAATGAGAGGTCAGATCCTAGACTTTGTCCAAGGGATGGTGCTTGTTCAAGATACTAGCAAGGAAAACCTGAGTTTAGCAAAGTGTGGATGGCGGGGAGCAGGACAAAGTTTGAAACCAGATGAAGAGGTCAGGGAGCCAGAAAAGGTCAAGGGGGGCAAAGGGTAACCCTGCATCAAGAACCCAATGAATGAAGAGGAGGGTGTCTGAGCTTATGTGGCTAAAGTCCAAGGCTTGTTTTGCTTATAGTGGTGGCTTCTCTTGGCATAAAGGGATTAGACTTAGTAAGAGGGAGCCAGAGCAGGGCCAGTAGCATCATGGCACTACTGTATGGCCTCCAGTCTTACCTGGAGTTAAAGTGGAGAAAGTATATTTTTCCTTTGTCTACTGGAATGTCTTACTTTTTGGAGCAGGCAGGCATGGTCCGATGGTAAGCTATAGAAAGGCTATTCCTATTTTTTTAACACCCCCAGATTTTTTGTAAACATCTAAAAGAAAGTCTTGGAGATCTATGCATTCATTAAACTAATGCCCAGATTTATAGGTCAATAAGCTCTTAAAAATCTATTTTTAGCATATTTCCCACATGTTGGTTGTGAGAGCACTGTTCTCTTATCTAGATATTTGTGATTATATGTCATTACAAGGGAAAACTCACTTAACTAAATCTTGTGCTTTGTAAGATACAACTCTAGTACCAAAAAACCCACTCTGACCGTATCAGTCCAGTGACCTCATTACCTCCTGAACACCTTTGGCTCTTCCATCTCATTTGGCACTTAGGAGTGTAAGGTCCTGTACAACAAAGGTCAGATCTGAGAGCCCCACTCATCAGAGAGGTCTTAATTTGAAGTCACCTCTGTAAAAATACTGATGTTGAACTTTAAAGGCCACATGCTATAATTCTGGCTTAGTGGCTAAGTTCTTAGACCTTATAACTTTAGAATATCAAGGTTAAAGATCAGAATAATAAAAGAAGGGTCTCATAGTTAGCTATCCTCAGTTTGCCTCTATTGTAACATTCCTGCCATGGGCTATCTAGGATCAGTTAGGACCTGAGTGTACTTCAGAAGTCACCCATTTCAGCTATTTACTTAGGCCAAGAACCATGGGATCGTTCTTGACTTTGGTCTTTCTCTTGCCCTGCATCCAGTCTCTAGTAAATCATCCCAGCTTTGCCTTCTAAATACCTCCAGAATCCATCCCCTTCCTTATCACTACTAACATTGTTACCTGGGTCCAACCTACTCTCTCTCATCTTGATAATTGCAGTGGCTTCCTCTTTTATAATGGGATATTTTTCCTCTGTTCTTTTCTCCTTGTCTGCTGAAAATGCATGGACTCCAGAGTCTTCCTGGGACCAGACTCTTGTCATGTCCTGGAGCTTTGCTGCTTACAAGGAAAAAGCTGGCTTTATTGTGTGACTGAACTCTCTGCTGTGCCACAGCTCCCATCCTCAGCTCCCAGGAGCTGACCTCAGTTGAAGTCGTTTCCCCACCTGCCATCTTCTAACATCCTTCGAGTCTCTGCCCATTCTTGTGGCATTCAGCAAATTTTTTCCTCTTGCCTAACTCATCCCCTTCTGAGAATTGGACAGTGTAAGATAACTATGGTGTGTATCAGTTCAGGCTATCTTTGTTCAGCTGAGCCTTCAGTGCTACTTGGGAATCCTTTTACTTGTTACTAATGTAGTGGTTCCAAACTTTTTTCTTGGTCTGCAGCTTCAGTATTGCCTTCCACTTCTCTTTCCTTCATGGCCCAGTATTCTCCCAGATGCCTTTCATTTCTCCTTCTTGAAAACCAGACCAAAGGAAGTCCCAAACTTTACCTGTACAATGACAACTTATCTACCTAATCCTGAATTGTACCCCACATCTTTAAATGAAATAAAATAAAATAAAAAAGAAAACCAGAGAGACTAGTCAGCTTGATCTGCTGAAGCCCCTCTTTCCACATCAAAAGTTACTTCTGCTTTCCCCATCCTTTCCCCTCTTATGCAGTAAAAATGTTCCTGTTCAAACTGAATGGAAACCCTGTGTGCTCTAGATCTTTTAATGGTATTTGCGTCCACTAAGCCACTCAGACTTGAAATCGCTAGCCTGCTTCACATCTGCCACATGCAAGTAATTTCAAATGCTGTCAGTCCTACCTTTGCAGAGTATCTCTAATCAGTTCTTTCTCTTCTGTTACTACAGTTCAATCCTTGCTGTTTTCCTCTGGGTCCATTGGGATAGAATGTTCATGGCCTCTCTATTCTATTTCCCCAGTGGGCTGGATCTGGTTCTCTTACACTTGCATCCTCTGACAGCAGGTCATGACTAGCAACAAAAATCCAGTCTCTGGAGCAGGACATCCAAAGACCATCACCAACTCACCACCACCATGTGGCCATCTACCATTCGCCCCCTGAGCCTTTCTACTCTTGCCACTGAAGGTTTTGTTTGGCCTAATCTGGAGCTGCCACACTTAGAAGACTGTGCATTTGCTTCCTCTCCTTCCTTGAATGTCCTTCCCCTCAGCTTTACCAGTGAGAATCCTATTCATTATTTGTGATACAGCCAAAATGCCACTTATTCCTTGAAATTGTTATCAGTCACTCATTCATCTAGTAAACATTCATTAGATATTTGCTTTATTCAGACATTGTACAAGGTATTGAAGATTTAGAAATGTACCAGAATAGAAACAATAATCTCCTAACAGTGGATTTGTAGTTTTTTCTTCTTTTTTTCCTACCTATATGTTTTAAGTTTTCTACAATGAATGTGTATAACCGTTGTAATAGAGAAAAATAAAAATTATTGTGAGCTTTTTCCTTTTTTTATAAACAGATAAGAGATATTGAAGTATGAGTGGGAAGGAAAATAGCAAAGGGAACAGTGAAGATGAGGAAGAAGGAACAGATTTTTGGAGCCAGGTCAAGAAGGTAGTGGAAGCCTGAAGGCCCAAACCCCAGGCAGGAGATCAGCTCCCAGTAGGAAGAAGACCACCAGCTCTCTGGCTCTGAAGGGAATGAAGATGTGTAGTGGAGCATCTGGTGAAGTCTGGGAGGGTGGGCCACTGGAGAAGGTATTCAGATGGTGGGGGACCCCATCTTCCCTGATAGCATCCATTTTCCCATCTTTCTACCCTTACAGCACTTGTCATCTTTCCCTGCAAATTAGAGCTATCAGTGCACAGTTCTTTTGTCCTAGTAGATTATGAAGTCCTTGTAAGCAGAGCCCATTTCTAATTTTTTATCTCCCCCCTCCATAGCACAGTGCCATGTACCCAGAAGATTCTCAGAATTATTTCATCCAGTGATTTGTGATCTGTTTTCACAATTCTTTGTAGGTTTAGTCTGCTTAGTTAGAATGGTGTCCCCTTGACAAGCATTTTTATCTTCAGCTGCTTTCTCAGCACTCCAGAGACATATCCCAGGAGCTGAGAAGTGCCTGACACAGCTCTGTTGGAAAACTGTACTGCCTACTTTCCCACTGCCCATCGCTCTCCCCTACAGTGACCCCTTTAGAGTTTCATGCCCCACCTTGCCTGGGAATCCTATGGAACTTGAAAAATAACCCAGGGTTCTTCCTGGGTCATCATGGTGTCTGGAGCAAGCTCATAGAGATGAAGCTTATGAATAGGGTCATGTAACTTGGGACTTCAGTTAATGCTAAAGAATCACAGTGTTTGGGTATTATCCTCAGATACCATAGTGGAAACCTTGCCCAGGCAGCTCTTAGTGAGAAACAGAAACTTCAAAGACTGATAATGAGAGTGATAGAAAAGTTCCCAGAATATCCATCTGTAATCATTACCAGAGGTGGAGCAGAATTGTTTTATTTCAGGCTTATAGCAACAACGCAAGGACAGAGGAACCTTCGAAAGAACTCCACTGTGTTCTTTGTCCCTCGTGTCCCGGTTTCCTAATGAAGGCAACAGTCAATTAGATGGCTCACCTAAGGTTGCTTCAAGGTAATAGCAAAACTAAATTATAAGCACAGATGTTGCTGCGAATCTTTCAGATTAAAATAAGAATTCAAAGTAAAATATTTTTAAGAAATAAAATGTTTATTATTTATAAGACTGCAGTGCAGAGAGCTAAAAATTATTTTAAATAAACTTCTAATTGTTTAAAATGATAAGTTAACCCCATTTGCAGTTTTTTGAACCAGAGATGTCTTGAAGCACTGGCATTTTTTAGAGGATAAACTTTAAAATACATTTGAATGGAACTGAACAGTTTTCAAAGGATGTGGTTTTCACACCTTGGTATCTATAAAATATAGAAAGTTGATATGTATTTGAAACATACTTGGTTTATTTTACTCTATTATCTGTCTCTGTCTATTTTATTATCTTCAGCTGAAATATAATAAAAATAACACCAGATTTTGAGACTAAGTCTTTAACCTGGATCTGGTCTTGGCTGTCACTTAGGAGTTTGTGTGACTTTTGACAAGTCCCTGGCTTTTCTCAACTGTAAAATGGGCTGAACAATACTCTCCTCCCAGTCACTTTTATAGCAGCTCTGGGCTTCTGTATGTTAAATATTTTGTTCAAAAAACATATCAGGAGAAGGCCCTGAAAGTGTCTTCTTTCCCAGCAGGACAGTGGCTTGGGTGTGGAGTGGGCAAGGCAGGAGAAGGAGGCTAAGGTGGGAGGATTGCTTGAGCCTAGGAGTTCAAGACACCAGCCTGGGCAACGAAACAAGACCCCACCTCTCCAAAAATAAAAATAAAAAAGAATCCCCTTTCTGGGGCAGTGGGTGAGGGTACTATTGCTGAGCAGGTCTTAAAAGTATTCCCTTTCCCTGCAGACAGTGGCATGTGGGTGGGGTGGGGCAGAACAGGAGAAGCTAGTATGCATAATACTAACTACCAGTTATACTATTTCCAGTCTTACTTAATACAGTAAGTAGATCTGGAAGTATAATACCTTAGTAGATATTATGTATTCCTTTTTAACCAGGTTTTTTTCCCAGTAATATGCCTTCACTTGGTGTTGGCACTGTATTTAATCTGACATTCTAAACAGTGGTATTCTAGAGTATGTGCAGGAAACTCGCTTGCCTACAGAAGGGAGTGGCCCAAATCCTGTGATTAAGCAAAGGAAAGAGGAAGGACATGAGCTTCTTTCTGAAGAGTGTTGTTTATGAATCTCCTCGTGGCGTTTTTACTTTTTCCATGAAAAACTATGTCCTTTTGTCTTCTGCCACTGGCCCTGGTTATGGACTGGGCGTTGATGTGAATACAGTTTCCAAATTGGAAATTAATGAGGTGTTCCATCCAGAGAGGCCTGCCTTCCATACTGTGAGGCTAGCTGTTCCCAGGACCCCCTCCATTTGGATCTTTGCTTTCTTGCTGCCTTTCTCTGTGTCAGGCAGCAACAGGCATCCTTTCTTTTCTGCTCGCCTTCCCCAGAAGATGGTCTCAGGCCCTGTTTTCCTGGCCTAAGAATTTTTTTTAGTACATCTGTCAGGTGTGACTCCCAGAAGTACTGGATTGTATTAAGGCAGGGTAGGTTCTGCTGCTGGAGTCACTGTCTCTGGGCAGGAAGTTCCTGATGGCTCTTCAAGCTTCCACCTTAGCCCTTTGTGTACTTAAACGGTTAGGACAGATTTTATGGGGTGCAGGCATTAAGGGGATGTGGCTACAGTGAGGTGAAAGAGCTATAGGACACTGACCATTAGCACTGTAGTCTCAGTTTTGTGCTCATGTGTGCTGTTATGAAGGGATCTTGACTGATAAGGAATTGAAGGAGGTA
The DNA here is from genome assembly GCA_963574415.1 of Tarsius wallacei. Lineage (NCBI taxonomy): Eukaryota > Metazoa > Chordata > Mammalia > Primates > Tarsiidae > Tarsius > Tarsius wallacei. The sequence goes on from CAUYQG010218221.1 coordinate 12,828, forward strand.
GGGTTTTTTGTTTTTAAGGTAGCTTAAATGAACAGGGTGGGCTGTGAGCAAACTTTGTTGAGGAATGGTAAGCTGCTAATTCAGGCAAATTACAGGTAATCAATTTTAAGAACATCTCAAGATTACAGGTGGACCCTAGTCAGGAAGGTCAAGAGGGGGCAACAAAGATGTGTCTAGAGCCAGGATACATGGGCTTGAGGGTAGAAGGGTATCTGAGAGTCTTGTGGACCTTGCTGCTAAATTTTGTGCATAAATATTTCAAGGGGAGGGCCCGGAGCCTTCATTTGATTTTTAAAGCCGTTCTTGACCTACTGGTTTATGTGAAAAGAGATGCCCATTCAAAATGTGGTGGTTACCCTGTGCTGGAGCATCCTTTAGGGAAAGGGAGGCTGCACATCCTGTGACCTGAATGCTGGAGGGAACCGCCAGACCACATGTGAAATATGTGGAAGAGAGGAGTGGAGTAGAATAGAAACTGAAGTTCCCTGAGCATGCTGAAGGCAGCCTGTTCAGCACAATGTGAACACGCACAGGAGGAGGAGTGACTGGGTTTAGAATGAAATGGAGAAAAGGAAACAAGCTAAATCACCAGGGGAAAACTTTGAGACCACAAGAATGGATAGGTCATGGCCCTGTCATTCTAGAGGAGACTGGAACAGATCTTCAGGAAATGTGGATGTGCTAGGAGGACAAGCCTGGGCTGAGCCTGAAGGGGGCTCTTCTGGAGACCTGCTCATGGCACTCCCCACTGGGACTGTTGGCCAGTATCTGGAATTGGTTCAGCAGTGGCCCTTGCCTGCAGCACACACAGATCCCTCTTGAGAGCCAAATTCAGGATCCGCTTGCCATGGTGAAAGACTCATGAGCGCGTTAATTGAATCCCTTACATTTTTGGATAGTGGTAGTTCTTGGAATAATCTGAAAAGTATACTTTCAGGTTTTTTAAAAGAAAAATTTAAGTCTGCTATTACTGATTCAAGACTCTTTATAATGTTGTATGTACTGAATTTCTTTTTTAAGTGAGCAGTTGCCATTATTCTCCTGTTCCCCATGAACCTTTTTTTTTTTTTCTTAAGAGTACTGATTCTTCCTTTAAAGGAGGTTGAGGGTACTGAAGGAGTCTCTCTAGCCTTCCAGTGTAGAGGCTGTGTTTCCTGAAGGCTTTGTGGCATGAGAAGTTCCTAAGCTGGGCTTAGGCCTTCCCCATGGGGAGTGCCTGCAAACCGTTCAGTTAGCCTTTTTCAGAAAACATTGTCTCAGAGGCTATGAACAGAAAAGTTTGGCAGGTGATGAGCAAGGCAAGGGGTATGTTTGGAACCCCAGTCTGAAAGATTCTACCACTGACTGATGCTTTCTCTCTTTTCTTGCTCAGAAATCAAACTTCCCACAACATTTATCTCAGAGTGTTTCCACTTTCCTCAGGCCAAGGAACCCACTCAGGCTCCCTCATCCTTTGTCTCATACTTGACTGCATAGATTGGGGCTCTCTGATATGAGTGTTCTCAACTTTTCTCTTCCTCCTTTCAAAGTTCTCTCCTCTTTCCTTCCTGCCTCCCCTCCAGGCCACTCCTCCTCTCACCTGGGTAGATGATGCTTCTCCTCTCACCTGGGTGGTGGTCTCCACTTGGCCCCAGATCCTTTTGTTCTCTCTTCAGTCTTCCTTTGGTGCTGGCTTCTCCTTTTCACCCTATGTACATCACACAGTGCTCTCACTGATTGCATTGTCTCCACTGCCAGCCTCCACCTATCCTTAACTCAGCATTTCCCAGGCTTTTTTGCTTGTGACATACACAGAAAATGGTGCTATTTGAGTGCATGTGGGGCTTGTGCACAAGGCTGATGGGAAGCAGAAACTCTGGCTGCCTTGAGAGTGAGAGAAACCCTTATCACAGCATCTCTGGAATCCATTTGCAGCATTTGCCTTATACCTTTGCAGTTTGATTCTGCCCCCTGTTCTGTATTTCCCCCCTAAAACAGCCTTCCTAAAGAACCAGGAAGCAAATGCCAAATGCAAGGACTTTGACTTTGTTTTCTCCTCCTTGACATCCAAGTGGCATTGGACATCCACTCATAGTTAAGAGTTCAGTCTCAGACTGGACTGCCTGCATTCAGTTCCTGTCTTGCCAGTCTCTAGCAGTAGGACCTTGGACAAATTCGTTAATTTCTCTGTGACTTAGTTTCCTCATCTGAAGAATGAAGATAGTAAAATTTCTACCTCATTGGGTTGTTGTGAGAATTAAATAGTTGCTATACGAGAGTGTCTGACAGTAAGTGTTATCTAAGGGTCTGTTACTGCCTTTGGGTCTCCTTTCTTAAAGCTTTTTTCTCCTGCTTTCCTTAACATTGAACACTCCTGGTCTTTGTGCTGTCTTTCTGAACTCTCATCTTTCCTTTTGTTTTCATTCTCTGGCTCCTCTTTTTGCCTCCCAAAGTAGAGGAGGTATTAGATGCAGCATGGATCCTGTCACTTGTTCGTCCTTTCTTGGACCCCTCTGGTGGATGATGCCAGTGCTCCACTTCCAGACCAGTGATGGTTCCAGGCCCACACCCCCAAATGCCTGCCAGATAGCCTCATCTCCATCTCTCCCTGTACCTCAGACTCAGGAGTCCCAAAAATATTTTAATGTTTGTTTTGCTTTTGTTTAAAAAGTAATAAATGCTTATAATATAAAGTAAAGAAAAATTAAAAGAATAAAATACAACCAAACAGTAATTCCACCATTCAGCTGGCACCACCACTAAACTTGGGTGTATCTCTTTCGAGCTCAGTGGTTCTCAACCTGGACCATTTTTCCTCCAGGGAATATGTGGCAATGTCTGGAGATATTTTTGGTTGTCAACTCAGGGGGTTGGGGAACATGCTACTGGCATCTAGCAGGTAGAGGCCAGAGATGTCACTAAATGTTTTATAATACACAGTGCAGCCCCCCACAACAAGGAATTATTCAGCCCAGCAGTGCTGAGGTTGAGAAACCCATTCTAGACTTCTGCTTCTTTATATATGCCCAAAGAGAACAGTTGGAATTAGTTCTATCGTTTTACCCCCATATTGCTTCTCCACTGTGTTTCCTGTTTCTGACACTAGCCCTGCCTTCTCCCTTTCCCTTACCTTATATCTGAGCCATTACTGAGCCCACAGAGTCCCCATCTGTCACTTCCCTTCTTCTTTCCCCAGTGATGGCCAGTTACTTAAACTAATGAAAAAACCTCCAGCAGGCCTTGCCTGTGCCACTGATATGCTTAGGGACTGGGCCATCTGTAGACTTCCACTGTTTAATTAATTCCATGTCTGGTAAAGTCTAAGCTCCCTGAGAGCAGCCTAGTTAGAACCTGACACCATTCTGAGCGCAAAGTCAGTACTCAATAAATCTTTGTTGAGTGTGTATGAATGAATGGTGGTTAAATGAAAAAAAAACCTGAAAAAGGTTGTCCTCATGATTCCTTCACAACCTGTCTGCCTTTGCAGATCCTCGCTGAGTGGTTTGGACGGGCCATCATCCGTTCCTGCACCAAACTGAGCTACGAGCATGCACAGAGCATGATTGAAAGCCCAACTGAGAAAATCCCTGAGAAGGAGCTCCCCCCTATTTCACCAGAGCACAGCAGCAAGGAGGTACACCAGGCTGTCTTGAATCTCCATGGAATTGCCAAGCAGTTACGTCAACAACGCTTTGCGGATGGTGCACTTCGTTTGGATCAGGTCAGTACTTTTTTTTCAATACAACCAACAGCGTTCACTCACGCCTGAACCCAGTATGAGTGAGAGGCAGCATGGCAGTCTTGAGCTCTTCCTTCCTTTTTCTTGCCTTACTTACTCTGCCAAAATAGTGTTCTCTGAGGCTGGCACCATATGAAGCCTAATGATGTGAGCCAAGGCAGAAAAGTGGGTGGCTCTGTGACCAAAACCCCCAGCAGGTCTTCTCTGGTAAGGCTATGTCCAATACATGAGCCTCGCTTCAGGTTTCTACCTCAAGTTCATTTTAATGGTGACAGGAATAGGAGACATGGAAATTTAGGAGGCAGCTAACCAGTATCTGATTCTGAGACTTAAAGAAAATTATTTCTTATTATCCCTCATCTTTCAAAAAGAGCTATTTGTTTACAAATTCTAAATTAGTATCTGAAGACGCAGAGAACTGAGGAGACTGTAGAACATTGGCTATTAAAGAATACATTGGCCTGGAATGGTATCGATGACTCAAATATTACGGCCATGCTGGCAATCCTCTGGAACTTAGGCTGCTGTCACTTAAACCTGATTTAATTTCCATGTCTGAGAGTGGGTAACTGTTAGGATCCAGGATTTTTTTTCCATTGTTTGTCAGTACATTACAGAGTGGAGCCTGTGTTTTGTATCATGGATTTTTTTTCCTCTTTTTAAATCTATCTATCTATCTATCTATCTATCTATCTATCTATCTATCTATCTATCTATCATCCATCCATCCATCAAGACAGGGTCTCGCTATATTGTCCAGGCTGGTCTTGAACATCTGGGGTCAAGTGATCCTCCTGCCTCAGCCTCTCAGAATGCTGGGATTACAGGTGTGAGCCACAACACCCAGCCCTTTTCATTTATATTTCTTACCCAAACTCTCCTTCCCTGGTTGTTGTGTCCTGTAGGAAGTTTCCATGTGTCTGAAAAATGAGCAGGCAGCAGCATAGTTGCTGAGAGTGGCTGACAGAGCTGTTCATCAGACAATTGGCACTGCTCACTTCATGTAGACTTCTTTCTCTGAGCCTGTCATCTAGGAGAGATCCTGAAGACCTTGTTTTAAAGCCTCCTGATTTCAATAAACATATACAAATGCTTCTTAGCAGGCATTGCAAATAGGTGCTGCCCTTAGCCTAGAAATAAATTAACTGCTCTCAGGACCAGTGGATGATCTGTCCCACTTGTGCTTGGCAGAGTTAGGGTAGCTTCTGGAACTCTTCCCCTCCGCCTTCCCTGGCCTGGGCTCAGGCAGCAGGAGCAGTCCTCTCTGTGTGGGAATGTTGATGGGGAGGCAGTAATCAGAGTGGATGCTGAAGAAGACAACAGAGGTGGTAGAAGAGGAACTAAAGGCATAGGGGATTACAGAATATCTCCTTTCCTTCCTTCAAGGAAATCATTCGTGAGGGTGTGAACATAATATACCGATTCTCACTCACCAGTAGCTGCCTAATTATTAAGACCAAGGACCAAGGGCACTTTATAGTTCTTGCTTCCTAGACTTCTGCCCTGCACTGAATTTTTTGAAACCTACCTCCTAGAGTCTGTTTCTCTTTGAATATCTGCTGGCCCTCTTTGCAGAAGCCTCTTCTGTCTACCTCCTCAGGGCTGGCATTCACGGGGCTCTAACCCACCTTCCTTCTTTCTCTATCCACTTTACCACCCTGAGTAAACTCCTCTACTCTTGTGATTTTAACTACTAACTAGATGCTAATAAGCCAAAATCTGTCTCTCTAGCACTTACTTCTCTCCCCCAGCTCCAGTCCAGCCCCATGGTCATCTCAGCCAGTGTTTATCCTGCCTTCCACAAAATGCAGTGATCAGTGTCCACAGCAGGTGGCACAGGCTATCTAGTTCTCCCTCCCTATTCTCCTTTGGCTCCCACCAGGGGAATTGTACATGTATTCCCAAACCTGGTAATGCCAGCTGTATATGTTGTTGTAATTATGCAGTTCAACTCAATATTAGGTAAATTGATCAAATATAAGCATAAAAAAGGAAAGCTATTGTTTTTATTAAAATTGTTACATGTTTTAGAAAGACCTGGATAAGTCCTCAAAAATTCAATTGTTTGGGTGAGACAACTGTAAAAGAGGAGAAAAATCATAAAATCCAGAAAGCATTCTGTACTTAAATTGCTTTATGAATGTCTAAGTTCTCATTCTCTTTTAAAGAAACAAAAACAATAAGTTATGGATAGTGAATTATGAGTATAGTTTATTTGGAAAAGACTGTATAGAAATCCAGTTAGCATACTCTTTTTTTTAAAGGCTTACATTTTAAAAAAATAGTGAATGAATGTACATTTATATAAATTAAGTCAAAACAAAATGCATAGTTATGTATGTATCTCTTCTGTATGATTCCCTTCTTTTTTGAACTTCTAGAATAGTTAACAAACTGCTGCTAAAGCACATCAAATGAGAGGGTTTCTGTTTAAACATTTTAGAGACCTTACCCATCAGGTTGTTATAAAACTCAATTGAATTAAATATATTAAATACTCTATAAACTATAAAAGACTGTCAGGTGATCCCACCTCATATTAGGAGGTATAGCAGACGAGTGATCACAGATTATTGATAATGATCTGTTGGCATGTCTTATTAGGACTCAGAATTTTATTGCTGAAAATGACTTTGGATATCTATATCTCATTGGCCCCCTCAGTTTATAAATTAGAAAGCTGAGGTCCTCAAGGTTAAATGAGCTGATTATGTGCAAGAAATCCAAATAGCTCTTTGTTCACTTTTCTTCCATTTACACCATGCTGACTTAAGAGAGAAAAACATTTTATTTTTAAGTGGAAAAAAGCCTCAAAAGTCCTAATTAAGTTCCAGTTAATTAAGGTTTGAAAATAATGAATTTGCATCCTTGGAGCTGATTCCTTGGTTCCCCAGAAAACTAGTCTGTGGACCCCCAGCTTTAGAAGGAGGAGTACATCAGTCTCCTACAGCAAAGGATACTGGTGAAAGCATGTATAAATCAGCTAAATGGCCATATTCAGAAGTCCTTGCATTTGTTTTCCTCCTATGCCTGCTTTTGCCCTCTCAAAAATCCATTTCTCCTTGGTGCTTTTTGAGTAGCCTCCTCTTTGGATTTTTGTCTGATGCTTTGTTTGCCTCAGTCCACCGTGTCCATGTTTTTGGTGACAGTCTTTAAAAAAATATATCCTTTACACTAGCCTCAGTTAGAGATCAGTGTGTGAGAGGAGACACCATCCATCTCACACATTATGCCCTTGAATTCAGAATAAGTCTGCTAAACCAGAAATTTTACCTTTCAAGAGATCGGTTTACCATGATGACCTTCAGAATGAATGAGGGCAGAGTACGTGGCACTAGTATGGTGCCTGTTTGAGTCAGGGACCTACTGGTTCAGAAGCCATAACCTCGGAAATACAGAGCAACTTGACCACTGGGTGCTTGCAGTCAGCAACTTAAACCAGAGCTGCCTAGCCTATGTATGAGATAGTGAGCATCAGCCCTCAGGGCCACCTGGGCTGGCTCCAGCCTCCTGTGGGATACTTATTAGCAGTCTCATCTGCTTACTGTCTTACTATAGGATACTGTCATATAATAGCAAGCTGTCTCAGAACCATGGTGGGGAACAGATTGGGAAGCACTGCCTTCCAGCAGGTAGGATTACCTGCTTCAAATGTCTTTTTTTTCTATTGCTCAAACCTAGTTCTAAAGAGTTTCTACATCCATGAAATGACTTAAAAAGCAAATGCAGGTGCCAGATGCATTCTTGTGTTTTTTGGGTGGGTTGAATAATGTTCTTCCTAGGTGTTTTCTTTCATCTTCATGTATTTGCTCCAAGTTAATTCTAGGATTTAATTTAGATGTTTGTGTTATTTTATTTATTTATAACCTATGTCTTACCTATTTCTTAAAAGGAGGCTACCATAAACAGGGACCTAGACTTTTTTGTGTTTGTAGTAAAAGTAATCATATAGTTTATAATCATATCCAAATCTTGATCTTTGGGAGAGGAGTAACTATGGGAAGCCCTCACTACTTGCCTGGTTCCTGCTCAGTGATTCAGGCCCAACTAACAGACTTTGGCATTCCCTTGGCATTTCTGTTTATTGGAACACAAAGCCTGCTCTCAGGCATCTTCCAATCTAGGAGGGGGAGATGAGACTGCCAGATTATGATGTGAAGACAAGGCTTCTTAGCCATTGCCTTCAGAAAGAATCCTATGGGAGGGTAGCAGGTGCCAAAAGAACTCTAAATGTCTTAGGAGTATTGATGGAATTCAGTAAGTTATACCAACTTCTTGCTGAAACTGTCTGTCTAGTCTCTTTCTCTTCAGTCAGGTGGCAGTACTTGGAGGCCTATCTGTGTGAAGACTTGTGTGAAACAAGTATGAGGCTTGCAGGAAGCTGTGCCCCATCAGGGGTCCCTCTGCAGATAGTGGGGGGATGTGAGTAGCTCCTCCTGAGTCACTGACTTTCTGAATTTGGAGGAAGTTGAAGTTGTGGTGAAGAAAACCCGTTATTTTCATCTTCTTAGGCAAATTCCTGTAAACTCAAGGAGCCTTTGCTAAATTCACAGCTGCATCTTATGAATCCTACTAAGTACAGTTTTGAAGCCCAAACTGCAGGCAGTTTATTTGAATGAACTTGATTATAAAGATAACCTTGTTAATGCAAATTGTTTTAAAATACCCTGGGACCCAAGCTGCTGAGGCATGCTGTTATATATAACCTTGACCTGGCCCAGCCTTTAAATCAGAGATTGGCAGACCTTTTTTTTTTGTCAAGAGCCAGATAGTAAATAATTTACGCTTTATGGGCCATAGAGTGTCTGTCTCTGCTACTCAACTCTGCTGTTGTAGTATGAAAACAACCAACATTGCTTTACATAGATGAATGTGGCTATGTTCCAGTAAAACCTTAAGGACAATGAGATTTGAATTTCACATAATTTTCACATGTCACAAAATATTATTCTTCCTTTGGTTATTTTTCAACTATTTAAATAGGTAAAAACCATTTTAGCTCCTAGGTCATACAAAAGCAGGTTTGGTCTGTGGTCCATACTTTGCAGACCTCTGTTTAAATGGCCGGCAGGCAGTTCAGCCCTATTACCTAGTGAGCTTTTAGCATCTCATCATCACTACACTGGAGAAGTCAGGCTTGGTAATGGAGAACACTTATGCTAAGTTAGCGCTTAGGATGGTTTCATGCAATTAAGTAAATTATTCCTTTGATTAGTACCATGCTTAGCTAGTTCAATTGGAAGCTGGAAGTGGAAGAATGAATCAGTTTAGCACCAGTTCCCTTGCCCTATTTACAGTCAGGTCGCTTTAATTAGCCTGAAGCAGAAGGAGCAGAAGTTCTCATTTCCCACCTCTGCAAGCTCAGCAGCTTCTTCACAGTCAGGTCTCCATCCCACCCACATGTCTCCAAGCCTACTTGCAGAGATGCTGGCTCTGCCTCTTGTAGGTGCTCTGATGGTGGTAACTGCTCGTGGGAAAACATGACTTTAAGGAAGCTGTATGGTGTTTCTTCCCCACCCTGCCTGTCCCCACCGCTAAATGTTGCAGTATGGTTTCTTCGTTTGTTTCTCACTTTGTCACCCAGGCTGGATAGCAGTGGCACGCTCATGGCCACCACAGCCTCAACCTGCTGGGCTCAGGTGATCCTTCTGCCCCGGCCTTCCAAGTAGCTGGAACCACAGGCATGCACCACCACACCTGGCTAATCTTTTTGATTTATTGTAGAGAAGAGGTCTTACCAAGTTGCCCAGGCTGGTCTCAAACCTCAGGACTCAGGCAGTCCTCTTGCTTCCACCTCCCAAAGAGCTGGGATTACAGGCATGAGCCACCATGCCCTGCTTACAGTATGTTTTGTTGAATCTGTTTCTGTTTCTTCTCTCTAACACAGTTACCTTCAAGAAATGAGCATTCTAGCTATGCTGTTTAATTTTTGTGCAGTGTGAGATTTGGTACAAGGAAAGAAAGATAGGCACATTTATCCTGTCTGACTCTTCTTTGGTCTTATTATTTATGCCATCACTTAAACATTCGAGTAAACTATTGATCAGGTAATTGGACATGCTTGTAGAATCATTTTGTTTTCTTAGTCATAGAGCTCATCTGTAAATAATACAGGAAAATAATGAGGGAGCCAGCAGGCTACACAGAAAATGGAAAGTGCTGTGACAGAGCTCTGCTCAGAGTACAGTAAGACTGTCTTGAAGAGGACCGGCTTGGTCTCAGGGGCTCAGGAAAATTTTCCCAGCAGAGAGGTAATGGAGCACTAGGCCTTCTAAAAGACTTGAGGGCTAGTCAGGATGCAAAGGCAAGCACACTGCTGGCTCAGGCATGGAAGGGATAAGAGACAGCAGATTTTTCTAGGCTATATGGTGTATCGTGCAGAGAAAGAGAGTAACTAGAAAAGGAGGCAGAGACTAGGTCTTGAAGTTTGCGGGGACGAGCCAGGGCAGCCATGGAATGATTTTAAATACCGAAATGACGTGATCAGAACTGGGTTTTAGAGTCTCCAGAAAGTAAACAAAATAGAGAGACAATGAGGGCCTGAACCATGAGAAAATTATAGATCCAAGAGAGGACGAAAAATTGATAAGCCTATGACAAATTGACTACCTTGATTAGATATGGGGGAGAAGCAGGTAGGGAGGAATAAGCCAGAGATCAGGAATCAGTTCCAGTTTAGTCATGTGGGTTGATACAGTACTATGTACTGACTAAAGAAGCACCTTAGGGAGGAGATTGAGAAGAAAGATGATGACTTCTATTCTCAGTCAGTCCCCTCTGATTCCTTCTTCTTCCTTCAGAAAGGAAACTTTATATCAGATTATAAAAGTAATATGTTCTCATGTTAGAACATTTAGAAAATACAACAGTATAAAGAAGAAATCATAATCACCTATAATCCTATCATCCAGAAATAACCACTGTTAATATTTTGGTATATTATAATTCCTTGTGGATTTCCCCCTTACCACTTGATGGCAGGAGGGAAAGGGTAGTTAACATAACAAGCATACTATTTTTGTATTCTGCTCTTTAATATGATGTAATGAGTTTTTTCCCATGTCATTAATAAACCTTCTAAAAACATTGTAGTGCCTATATAATATTCCATCATATGAATATACTTTTAAACATTTAACCACCCCACAATTTTAAAATCTAAATTCTGATTTTTGGGTCCTATAAATCATAGTACCATGACCATCTGTGTTCATAAATCTGTGACCTAATCTGTAGTTATTTTCAAGGGCAGTCTTAGAACGGTGGTGATAGGGGTCAGGAATATGGATCCATTTTCTCTTGTGTGTCTCTCTCTCTCTCTCTCTCATTCTCTCTCTCTCTCTCTCTCTCTCTCTCTCTCTCTCTCTCTCTGTCTCTCTCCAATGTGTTAAAACATAGACTCTTCCCCTTGCATTAGCTATTATTAAAAATACTTATTATGGTCCTAAAATTTAATATGACAAAAGAGATTGTTGAAGGTATCTTGCTAACTCTGGCTAAAGTTGAGACTGAGGAGTGACCCCTTCCCCAAACTAAAGTCCTTTTCATTAGAGTCCTTATAGAAACCCATTGTGCTTGAAATGGTGCTAAGGACTATTGTTGCATTCTCAGATTCTCAGAGAACATTTGCAACTTCACTAGTCTTTTCTGTTGCTCTTACCTCCTGTATATAATAGCTCTCAGAGATAGTTTGGGTTGGTCTGACATGAATAGTGATAAGAAAATTGAGTTGAATTAAGACTAAAGAAACGAATCACTCTATATAGTCTGTGCCCTTGTAAGAATTGCTCTGCTTCTCTTTAGGGTAGTGATAAACAATACAGGAAAGCTTTCTGCTACAAGTTCATGGCTTCCATGCCAATGTTGACAAATAGCATATTACTTCAGCCGTGGTGATAATTCTAGAATTAGCAACCCTTGGAGAATATTTATTAGCCTGCTAGATTTTCCCAGTTACCAGTTTTATAATAGTTGTATTAGCAAAGTTTTTATTTAAGTTATTCATCTCATTTATAAAATAAATGCCAAGAATCTGTGCTCTCTTGAGCTGTTCAGCACCTAGGCTATCTAGTATAATGCCTGTAAGAGCATGGGGAAGAGGGAGCAGCTGGGGAGGGAACAAGCTATATCCCTGGGCTTCAGACAGAACATGCTGGGAGCACAAGGATTCCAGTTGTGGGGTGTTGGAATTTTTCCTTTGAGAGAGCGAGAAGGAGACAGAGACTGATTTAGTTGTTGTGCTTTAATTTCATTTGAAATCAAGGAAAACAATGCATATTTATGCATCCCAAGTTGTGAGCAAGACCAACTTGAAAACTTGACCTAGTTGTATATAAGCAATACTAATTACAGCCACTTATGTGAGCTGATCACTATTTGTGGCTTGTTAACATACACATAAAAACTAATATATATCATTAAGTGTCAGATGAACTGTCCTGAGCAACTTGTTATTAAACCCTAAACTCTTCATATGCTCACTCTTCCTTTAGGCATGTCACCTAGTCATTTACTTACAATTTTCAACAATTAGAAGGAATACAAGTAGCATTATTCTGAAAGTTGTTAAAAACACAGATTCAGACATGATCTCCAACCCTCTCTGGAAAGATGCTGCTTAAGTTCCTATTATGTTACAAATACTGTTCCTAGTTCTGTGAGGGAGCCTTAGGCATCAAAAGACAAACTTTCTACCCTCAAGTTGCTCCATCAATTTGAGAAGAACTATGTGTACTTATAAGAAATGCCAGTAAGGTAAAAGCAGGGCACAGTAGTTTGAGACAGGGATGACAGAATTATAAACTCCTATGGTTCTGGTGGGTTGGGATTAGGGCAGGAAGGCTGACCTGGGAGGTGAAGCTATGAGCTATACTGCATTGGAAGTTAATTGAAAGGCATTTAAAGGATTTATACCATCACACTTCTCTCTCCTCTGAGTACTGAAGTCACACGTACTTGGAAGGCTGAGGTGGAAGGATCACCTGGACCCAGCAGGTCAAGGCTGCAGTGGCCATGAACCACTGCACTCCAGCCTGGGCGACAGAGTGAGACCCCAACTCTGGGTGGGGGGGGGTAGTGGGAGAGAGAGAGAGAGAGAAAGAAACTCTTTTGTCATAATTAATGGGAGCAGAAAATATCAAAGGACAGAGAGAGAACCATGCCTTCTACCAGACTGGTTACTCCTAGGATGGCCACAGTGTG
>CAUYQG010218229.1:0-13166 GCA_963574415.1 Tarsius wallacei
CACGCCCGGCTAATTTTTTTGGTTTATTGTAGAGATGAGGTCTCGCCAAGTTGCCCAGGCGGGTCTCGAACCCGCGGACTCAGGCAATCCACTCACCTCAGCCTCCCAAAGGCGCGGGATTACAGGCTGAGCCACCGAGCCAGGCTATTTTTCAAACTTTACTGTCTGCTATATATCTTCAGAGGCTTGCCTTTACAGCTCAGCCATGCCTCCCTAACCTCTGACTTTTAGTTGGGTTTGGGCAATGGACACACTAACAGGTGAGATTGAAGAATTGGTGTTGCAGTTCTTTTACTACATTTCTCTACAACTGGGGTACCTGTTGTGCTTCTAAGTCTGACTGGGCTCTCATTTTTGACTCCTTGCTCTTTGATGGATGGTAAAATGTTACTATAGGTCCAAGTCCCTGAGTACCGCAATATCACTCTCCACTTTTTTTTTTGACACTGGGAACACTCTTTTTCTTTTTTGTGCATCATTGTTATTAAAATATCCATTTCAATCAATGCACATTGGCTTGTAGTTTTGATGATGATTTCATGATCTTTTTAATGCAGGCCTAAACACCATATGTCCATGTTCAACTTTGTTTCCTCACATGGCTTCACAAATCTGAGAGCAAATCTCTTTTTAGACAGCATTGCAGACAGACAGCTTAAAAGGGAACACACAAAATGATTGCTTTGATACATAAATTACAAGAGCCTACTAGCGTATTTTTCTATCATTTTTTTTACCTTAGCTTTGTTTTATTTTTCTGATACAATGAAATGATCAGGGTCTAAAGGAACACTCTTAAGAAGTTTATTCATTAAGTAAACTTCAAAATCCCTCATGAGTAAACCTTCTGTTTTTAACAGACTGTGACTAACACGGGGGGTTTTCTCAGGGACTGCTTCTGATTGCAAAGGAAATTCAGGGAAAGTCAGGCATTACAGTTTCTCTTACTCACCTGAGGGCACTCAGTATACCTACCCTCAAGGCCTTCAGTATCACTGATTCTCCATTAATACCCTCCCTTTACTCAACAGACTTGGTACAAATGTGTGTTCATCTTGACTTACGATTCTGTCACCTGCATGATTAGATTTTAGGCCAGATTAACAACTGCTTGTGTTTTCCTTGCAACTTCAAGAAGTAAAAGATCCTTTTGAAAGTCAGTTTTGAAGCTCCCATGATGCTTTGCCCCGAGCCTTGAGTGGAGAATTCAATGCTCTGAAATTGCTTTTTCTATCATCTTTCCAGTGCCAGCAGAAGTGGCCATTCCACCTTGCAGTTTGAGCAAGTGTTATTATTGTCATGGTGAGTGATCAAGTGAAGCTACTCTTTAATTTTCTAAAGTCTTCTTTTTGACTGGCATTTTATTCCAAGCAACTACAGGTGACCATTGATGTAATCACACCACTGCAAATCACTGGTCTACAGCATCCCACTCTAAGACATGAATATTTCATCTTAGAAGCCCAACTTGAGAATTTTCCATCTTGGGACTACCTCAGGTTCCAAGAACTCCATTGGTTCATTCAAATCAGGAAAGAAGGCGCTGCTCTGAATACTAAAATACACGTAATTTAATTGAGGGAGTCAGTTACATAGAGAATGGAAAACCAAGCTACCAGTAGGGAAATGTGAAAGAGAACCCAGGGTGAGCACAGTAGGCAGCTTTTGCATTGCTAGGCTGGAGGGACAAAAGGAAAGAGTCTTGTTTTCAGAGCTCAGGGGCCTGTATCACTTATTTCATTCTGGAACCAAAGGAGGGTCTTGGGGAGCAGAGCCAGAAATGGCACCTGGCACTGCTTGTCCTTTTTTTTTTGGCCAAATTCAGCCAGAAACCACTTGATCCGAAGTCTAGAAAGAAGGCTAGCTCAGTGTTTGTTTGATACTAATTAAGAGCAGGAGAAAAGAGAGGAATGAATCTGAAGTCAAACAAGCCAAGAGGTGATGGAATATCAAAAGGCTATACTGAATTCTGGCTCACTTAGAAAAAAATTAAGGCCTTATTTCTACATTTGTCAGGTTAGTAAGGGACTACTAGGTCTCGGTCCAAGTATTGACTTGCTGTTTCCTTCTCAATGTGACTTCACTTTTATCCAGTATGGATTTGTAGAAAGAAGAGTAATAATCCTAAGCAACTCGTGTTTATGTAAGATTTATTACTTTTAACTGGGTGAAAAAACTTAAAGATTTTGTCATTCAGCCAAAGAAAAAGTCCTACCAGTTTTTAAATATACACAAATGTTCTCCATGAGTACTTTTTCTTCTATTGTTTTTCAAGTCCTTGTTCCAGTCTA
The DNA here is from genome assembly GCA_963574415.1 of Tarsius wallacei. Classification (NCBI taxonomy): domain Eukaryota; kingdom Metazoa; phylum Chordata; class Mammalia; order Primates; family Tarsiidae; genus Tarsius; species Tarsius wallacei. The sequence continues at coordinate 2,292 of CAUYQG010218229.1, forward strand.
ATACTTTCAGTCATGAGAGATCATTCAGAACTCATTCTCTACTGGTTAGATGTCACATGACTCTACAAGTAAATGACCCTGTAGGTCATTTCCAGTCTGTAAGACTGGAAACCTGTCACTCAAAATGGCCATAACTCAGTCCAGTATGTGATGTCCCTTTAATCAATAGCTGACAAAGAATAGATTACTTAAGTAACCCTTAGCAGAATGTCTCAGATAGGTGCTGTCATTGTGAGGATTTGGTTTGTGGGATAAGCATCATCAGAAACAGCAAAAGGGTTTATACCTGTCGTCAGAAGAACAGGACGTCTGTCTTTCATCTGTTGTGAGGACCATTTCCCTTGACCCCTTTCGTCTAATAAACAGGGCCTTCCCCCACTTAACAAGACAATCACATGGCAGAAATCTGAAAGTAGCTTTATTATCTTGTGCAGCAGTATGTCACACGTCAACTTGGTGTATGTTTTTTCTTTAAGTTTACAGACTACTGCTATATGTGACCATTCATAAGAGTAAAATCCGAATGTTAGTGCTCAGCCTTAGAAGCATTCTGTAGATGGTTAATTCAACTTATTTATGTGAACCATGTGACATTTGCCTTCTCCGAAAAGCAATCTCTAGTGTGCAGTCAGTGAATATGCACAAATAACAAATAATAATCTGTCTGCAATCTAGTCCAGGCTAGATTCCTCTAGCACTTTCTTTAGTAAAAAGAAAATTACTACTCATTGCTTTTTCATAGCAATCTTTTCTAAGTCAGAAGTGGTTATTGTTTCTTAGTTATTGTTTTTTCTTTTTATCTCTGTAAGTCTAACTATACTTTCAATCACATAGCATCTTCTATTACTTATATCTTAAGAAATATAGTATTCTTACATAGACTCCATGTATTTCATAACTTTTGTTTCTTATATGTACATTTGTCAACTTTTTCTTTTACATTGAAATGTTACTTCTTTCTGCTTACTTCTTTTTTTCCTGCAGAACTTGGCTCACAACTTTACTATAAAGGAACTCATATTCTGTATACATATTCACTTCCTTACCGCCTCAGAGGGAAGGGTTGGGAACTTCTTATCAGTGTTTTGGTTCAGAGTGCCTCTCAGAGCCTGGCACAGAGAGGAACTCAACTATTTGCTTCAACAGATGAGTGAATCCAAGCATAATTGTAGTGGCAGCATGTGATTGCTAAACAGAAACTTCCAACGTCTATAAGTGACCTATAATTAGCTCTATACAAAATAATTAGTCTACAAATGAACTTGAACTGCAGTGAGTTGATGATTCCTATGTATGATAGCTCATTTTATATATATACATATATATTATATAGAAAATATATATATTCTTTTTTCCACTAAAAAGGAGGTGGTCTTTTTTTATTATAATAGAAAAACCACCTCTTATATTTACGTAAAATTTTCCATAATATACTGTGAGACTTAAATAAATTGAAAATCTTATTTTTCACTATTATTTCATTAGTGACTAACTGCTTAAAACACAGTAGATGTCCAATATTTGTTGAATTATTTCACATATTGTTTCAAAGTATTTTCAAAAGACAATGGCCTTTCTAAAAGATGGAATAACAGAGTGAATAGAACAATGGCTAATAGGATGCAAACTGTAACAATATATTTAATACAGCTTCTGTTATTGTAAATTAATATTTAATTCAGTTTCTGTTCTTATAGATAATAATAAAGAAGATAGTAATTAATTATTTTCATTTATGATGGGCCAAAAATAGTGATAAGGACTTTTTAATGGATTGTATTTTTATTCTTCAAACAGGTCTTTAAGGTGGAGAATCTCCTATTTTCTAGACAAGGAATTCGAAACACATAGACACTGCGAAAATTACCTCAGCATATATACTGTATAGGTGGCCTTGTCAGAATTAAATCAATGTAGTTTGACTCAGTGCCCACAATCTTCCCCATTCTGCTAAATTAACTCTCATGGCATAAAAGGAACTTCATATTTTCTGTAAATGCTAATGCACTACCGGCAAAATACTGGCCGCTGTATTTGTGTTAGCAAGGTAAGTCAAATTGAAGATGTTCTTTCGTTTTTGTTTTTTTTTAAAAATCATGTCTATTATGCTATGAAATAAATTGTGTTCTTTCACTACTCAGGGATACCTTCCCTACCAATGCAAAGTGTGCCCTTTCAGTGGGCCTGCTACAAGAAAGATTGAACATTTGTAACACAACCAAAACTGGGGCACAAAATGAGTCCTTCTTTCAAAAATTGCCCATTGTTTTTAAGGATGTGTTTGTGTTTTTTCTTTCCTGAGGAAGAAGTCTAATAGGTTGTTTTGCAACTTTATTTTCCCACAAAGAATCAATCAGAGTTTCATTTCAGCTCACAGCTTTTCTGTATAATTTTGAATTATTAAAAATCATTAATTCATATAATAGGTACATATTTTAAGGAAATTTGGCTTCAAGAGGCCATTAACTCGACAAGTGGCATTTAATATTTCCTCCCCAAATGCTATTATTTTAAGAGTTAGATTATTTGTGAAATAATATGCAGTTATATTGATAGTATAAATCTGCTATGAACTACGGAACATAGTTTGACTTTGCGTCAATGAGAATAGTAAATGTATCAACTGTCCTGTTTTCTTTAATGCTTACTTATTCTTTCATTTTTTGATGCTTAATTATAGATTTGGTTGTTTTCTTCTCTCTCTCTCTCTCTCTCTCTCTCTCTAATAATACTGCAGGATTGATTTTTTAAAATGCAAAATCAGCAGATTTTAGCTTGAGCCTGTTTGTCTCCTTAGAAAACACATGCCTTTTTTTAAACTAGGAGAGAAATATGAACTAAGAAAAGTATAACAGAACCGAATGTTTCAGGGAAGGGATACAATTTAGGGATGTTTCTTAAAGTGCACTGAAATCACAGCAGAGGAAAGCAGGTCCCCACATTTTCAGCAGGTTGCTTGTAAATCCAAATGACATGCACGATGTATTGAAATATTCCGTGACGGGCTCGCCACATTTACTGTGGCATTAATATAAGAAGCTTCACGAACGGTTCTCCTTCCTGCTTACTGATGAATGGAATGGTTTGTGTCTCAGCTGGGACTATAATTGGCACTCATCCTCCTCGCAGCCTTTCAGAATATTGACATTTCTTCTGAGAAAATTCTAAAGCACAGGGGGAACTAAATGAGGACAGGGGGATCTTTCAAGTAGGTGAGATCACCTAGTGAGCACCAAGTCTTCCATATTCTCAAGGTGCATTTGGACAGCAATTATTACCTCGTGCACCATGGAAGTTATAGAAGTTGTAACGATGCCTTGGCATATTGCTTTCTGTGTCACCTGGAGATGTTAGAGTCAATTTACAGCCTTTTTCTAAAGCAATGCTTTCTGCCTAGAAATCGATCTGATTTTTAAAATGGGTAAGAATAGTTTCTTACCCATGCGTAAACTGCATTTATAAATCATTTTAGTTGTATAATAATACAGGACTTTATTCTAACCGAAATTCTTTCTCGAATATTCAGTTTCTCTTATAGATAAATGATTTTTTTCTCAAAACAAACTCAAACAACATATAATAGCACCAAAATTGTTTATTGAACAGTTAGGTGCCAGGCTAACACATCATGTATATATTCCTATTGATCCGAATATTCATTTCTTATGTTGGTATTATTCTACTCATTTTACTAATAAAGATATTGAGACTCGGGGAAACTAAAAGATAATCTGAATAAACCATTTCTAAAAAAATAATTGGGCAGGGCTCAAATGTAGGCCACTTTGGCTCAAATATTTGATCTCCTAACCTGTATTCCATTTTATAAAAGAGAGTATTTTTCACCCATATGTTTGTCGGTGAGAGAAATTATATTTCAAAAAGTAATCTTTGATGTTTAAAAATATATTCTGCAGTGTTTTCTCTTCCATATCAATTATATTTCCTTTAAAAACTTTAAATTTTTTTGTATTCTACTGCACTCTGAATTAATATCCATAAAATTGTTCATAATATTTTAATCATTGTAATTACTGTCAGACCAGTAGTGACATTCCCTTTTTTATTCCTGATTTTATTAATTCATGCCTTCTTTATTTTCTTCAATCAACTTTTGACAATTATGTTGGTCTATTTCAATAAACTAACTTTTGGTTCATTTTTTGGTTTGTTTTTTATTTTGTTTTGTTTTCCATTTTATTGATTTCTACTTTAATATTTATTATTTCCTTCCTTCTTGCTTGAAGTTTAGTTTAATCTTTTTTTCTAGTTTCTTAAGTTTGCAATATTGATTTAAAACTTTCTTTTTTCTGATGTTATGTGCTAACAGGTTAAATTTCTTTCTGATGACTACTTCAGTTTCATGTTATACATTTTTTTATATTGTGTTTTTATTTGCATTCAGTTGAAACTGATTACTAATTTACCTTGTAATTTTTTCTTTGTTACATTTTCATGGATTTTTGAAAATGTATCACTGTTTTTACGTGTGGTTTTCCCAATTGTTTGATGTTGTTGACTTTTAATTTAACTCTGTTGTGATCAGCAAACATAGCGTTGTATGATTTTTAACCCTTTTTGCTTTATTGAGATTTGTTTGATGGCTTAGCATATGATCTGACTTGGAGTATATCCATGTTCACTTGAAAATAATGTATACTTTGCTGCTGTAGGGTGGATTATTCTAAAGATGCAAGTTAGGTCAAGTTAGTATATGGTTTTGCTCCAGTATACCATATATTTTTGCTAATGTTTCTCTTAATTGTTTTATCTACTATTGAGACTGGTGTATTAAAGTCTCTGAATCTTACCATTGAATTTTAAAATTCTTCCTCTATTATGCCATTCTTAAACTATAAATTTGGAGGGTTATGTTGTTAGGTAAATACATGCCTAAAATCATCATGTCATTCTGATAATTGAGTTTTGTTGTTATAAAGTGCTCATCTTTGTCTCCTATAACTTTTTTGTTTGCTTTAAAGTCCATCTGATCCTTTAGTGTAGCCACTCCAGATCTCTTGTGGTTATTACTTGATGGTATATTTTTCTGTACTTTTACTACTAATTTATTTATGCCTTTGAATCTAAAACTTTCTTCTTGTAGACAATGTAATATAGCATATGACCTTATTTTGTTTAATGGAATATGAAAATATGATTTTTGTTTTTTAAAAGTCAATTTATACTTAATTTAATTATTGATACGGTTGGTTTCATAGCTCCCATTTTTTTTTTTTGTATTGTCTCATGTCTTTTCCCCTTCTATATCTCCATAACTGTGTCCTTTGTGTTAAATAGATATTTTATAGTGCCTTATTTTTGTTTTTTTTTTTAGTTATTTTCTTAGTAGTTGCCCAGGAATTACAATATATCTCTTAATTTATCATAATTATTTAGTTTAATACATTTTAATTTCAGTAAATGCAGAAGCTTTGTCCCAACATGACTCCACTGTCTGCCTCCTTCATGATATTACTGTCATATATGTAATATACATGTATTGCCTCTAAAATGTATAAATCCAGTATTACAGTTTTATAGTTATAGTTTTATGCAACATTATTATAAATTCGGTTAGAGAAGAAGAGAGAGAATATATACTTTTGCTATCTTTTATATTTACTTACATCGTCACCTTTACCGGTGCTTTTTATTTCTGTGTATGGATGAATGTTATTTCCTGCGGTCATTTGTTGTCAGCATGAGGGACTTGGGTACGTTTTTCTAAGACATATCTGCTTGCAATGGATGATTTCAGTTTTATTTGTCTAGGAATGTATTCCACCCACAGTTTTGAAGGATATTTTTGGCTGAATATAGTTTTCTTGGCTGTTTTCTTTTTTTCCTTCAGCACTTTAAATATGTCAGTATAGTGTTTCGTGGCCTTGATCATCTCTGTTGAGAAGGCAAATGTTAATTTTTTTTATAGCTTCCCTTTCAGCTCTCATTTACTTTTTTCAACATATCTTTGTTTTTACTTTTACATGTTTGACTATGATGTGCCTATGAATAGATTCCTTTGTTTTTATCCTGTGTATTAGAGTTCTACCGTTAAAGCAAAACCAGAAGTATCAAAAATGATACTTAATATAAATATAACGATTTACAGTACATAAAATATATTATCAATACATTTATATACTTTTGTTAAATAATTGTAATATATTAAGTACTATTGAGTAGTTAAAAATATTGAACTGCTGAAACAGTTGTGGCTAGAAAAATCCCCTGCTACAGTCAGAATTGGGTGATCTGGGCCCAGCACAGTGATTCTGGATCTTCTAGGTCTCAGATTCCACTCGTCAGTTGTGCAGTAGATCCTGGTGCCCTGTCACACTTTGGAAGTGTCTGGGTGAGAAAGTGATCTTTTTCCAGAAGACATCAATTTCGGAGATTCACTTTCCCCAGGAGAAAAGCTGTATTAATATCTGAAGCAGATACTGAAGCTGAGGTCTTCAGGCCATTTGGATATGGCTGGTTTCTGATCATACTCTACCACAGCATAGCACCCATAGAACATCACATTTTACCAAGTGCCTATTCTTTTCCAGAGATGACTAGTTAATAGATATAGATACCTAGAGGTACAATGGGAAAGATTTTCACTTTGGACTTACAATGTGTTATCTGAAGTGAATAGGAAAATCATAGTCTTGATGGGAAATATAAGGCAGAATGAAACAACTGCTACATAGAGGTATAAGTCAGTTATTTGCAAAGAGAAATAACTACATCTCATGTGGACTAAGGGGAAAGGCTTTGACGACACAGCATTTGAGTTTACTAGGGATGTATTACAACAAAACTGCATTCCATGATATGTGAGGAGCATGAAGGCATAAAGTTTTGATGTGTACATAATACTTATCTATAGTTAGATGTAACAAAATGTAATGATTATAATGGAATCTGGAGAGGCAAGCTTACTCAGTGCCTTAGAGGTTAGACTAAAAAGGTTAGAAGTAGATAATAGTCTTTGCTGTTTATGTAATTCTTTGAGAGATTCATGAAGAAGTGATAGTATTTGAATTATACTTTAAGATAATAATTCTTGAGGTCAATAATATAATGAAGGATATTACGGATTTCTATACTTAGCGGTTCGAAGGAGAAATGACAGTCATGGATTATCTATTTTCTATGCAGTATAATTAACACTTATCGGAGAATCCTTTGCATTTACCAGAATCACCTTTTATATGCTATTCCAGCTTTTGAGGATAAGATGACTCTCCTTTGAAAGAAGAAGAAAGAAGAAAGTTATTTTCCCCATGAGAGGGTTACAGTCAGAAGGTACAGAGGATGTGAGATTTACAGCAGCATACTAAGAAGCTCTTGGTGACCACTCACTCCTCTGCTGCTGAATGAGAGAATGAGTGCAAGCTTTTCAGAGAGCTTCGTTCCATGCTTTCCAGAATCACTTTTATGCTTCAGGTTAAGATCTTCAGTGTCTTCTTTCCCATTCTTCAGTGGCATCAACCTTGCCTTTGGCATTGGCCTCCTCATCTTTACGCCATGAACGTTTCCCAATAATCATGAAAGCCCTTAGTTAGACATGAAGCCATTTTATTCAGAATACATTGAGTAGCTTTGGTTTTCCTTACTTAAGTTGATTGATGCTGTTCTGGGTATGTAGGTCTAACGCAATCTTAAAAAAAAAAACAGGACTATAAAATACAGAACTAATTACCCAATCTTATTAGATTTGAAATGAGTAATGACCTCATTGTCAGCAAAAAATAGAAAATGCGACATCGGTCATTCTTAGCATATAGTTATAACTAAATAATCACATATAATTGAATACGTATATGATAAAAACTTTGGGAGATATGGTAGTTTTAGTAAAACAAGATAATGGAGGGAAAACATTCAAGAACAGTGGGATGGGCTGGCATCTTCTAAATGTACTAGAAAACTTGGAGAAGGAAAATGATGAACTCACTGCTTTAAATTTCCAAATTAAGGTCAAGGCTCAGAAATAATTTATAATCATCTTACAGATAATAGTGTAAAAACCAAATCCAAAGTCTGACTTTCTCATAGGTAACAACTACTTAACAGAAAAATGAATTTATGTCTCATCAGTTTTTTTGTTTTGAGTACAGTGTTGATTTAGAATAAGTAGAACCCTGAGAATAAGAATGAAACATCTGGGCAGATGTTGATAAATATGAATACTTTATTGTTATAGGTTGAATTATGTTCTCCCCAAGTTCATGTATTGAAATCCTAACCCTTCAGTCCCTGAGAATGTGACTTTATCTGGAAATGAGATTGTTGTTTATTAAGATCAGGTCAATAGGGTAGACCCTTATCTAATATGACTGATATCTGTATAGAAAGGGGAAATTCAGACAGATTTGAACATATGGAGACTGCCATGTGAAGGTGAAGGCAGAGATCAGGGTGTTGTATCTACAAGCCTAGGAAAACCAAAAGTTCATCAGCAAACCACAAGAAAGTAGGAGGGAGGCACAGAACAGATTCTCACAGCCTTCAGAGGAAACCAACCCTGCTGAAAGTTTGATATTGGATTTAGCCTCTAGACAATATATTTCTGCTGTGCAAGCCATCCAGATATGGTGCTCTCTTCAGCAGTCCAAGAAAACTAACTCAAATGCCATTCCCCAAAACAACTTTGCCTGTAGAAAGGGAAGCAGATTTTTCTGTCTGACTAAGGATTGTAGTCTTCCCTTTCTAGATGTGAAAAGAGCATGTGCATCATTAAAAAAAATTATTTTTAGACCCAAAATTACAGTGTAGTATGCCATCGTTAAAAATAGCTTACTGAATCCAGTGAGGAAGAATAGAGACCCAGAGAAGGAAGGAACAAGTGGCAATACCTTCCCTTCAGAAACAAGATAAACTTTATTACTATAATGGGCAGCATAATAGGAAGAGCAGTGAGAATGATTTTACTCACAGAGTCACAGTAGTGATATATTGATGATTATCACTCTGACTTGTGTACATCTATTAAAGTCTTGCCTTATTTATTTAGCAGTGACCCTAAAACACAATAGTGTATGCAACTCTCTTAGTCATCAGAACTTAAACATTACATTTGAGTCTTCACTTTGTCTAGTGAAATGGTGAAAGACACATATCTACATAGCTTCACAGGTAGTGGCTCATGGTTTGGATGGATATTAAAAGACTGGGAGAAACAAAATTGCTGACAAGTTCTAGGGAAATAGTATCAGGATGAACCTTTCATAAAGACACAAACAGATTGAACTACCAACAACAAGATGCAGAGAGGGCCTTCAATGATGGATAAGATAGTTTATGCAATGTATGCCAAGCTGCTCTCCTTGGCAGTCCATCCCTGCCTCCTTGGCTTTCCTCACCACTGGAACATTTTCACCAGTGGGAACAATGAAGGTTCAATTGAACAGAGAGCTGAGATGGTCATCTGTCATGTTAGACTTTTATGTTATTGAGTCCATAGGCAAACAGAAAGCTTACAATTTTGGCAGGATAGTAAATTGAGAGCTATAAACACATAATGAGGGCCAATATGGTAGGTCTCATGTCTAACAGTAAAAGCTAATGCATACTACTGGAACTCAACCTAGGCAGGGCCACTAATAATACAAATCCTTCAGGAATAAAGGCTTTCATTACCATGTCAGGTAAAAGTTTCTGATATGCTAAGATGCTGGCTAAAGTCAGTGATCATGAAATAGTTACCGGAAGAAAGAAGTTTCAAATATCATCCATGGCCATGTATCCAGTTACATGAATGTGTTTGTATTAGATATAATTTGATTTGATATTTATGTATTTGCATATACTAATAAATTTTTGCATTTTTTCTTTCCTTATATTGAATGTAAATACATTAATATTTAGTCTTATGTTTCAGTGTTTCAGTCATAAATATTTGGATATCCACAAATCCTTATATGGATGTATGAATAGCTTTGTAACTGATCTAGAAGACAAATTAACTTTACACTGAGATGTATGAATGACTAATTAGATTTTGTGTCTTCTCTTTTGAGGAGAGGATGAGTATGCCTCTCGTTATGTGAATAGTCATATCACATCAGCCTAAAGATTATTCAAAATTTAAATATGAAAAGGCAATATACACCAAAGATGAATTGTCTGAGTATCAGTTTTCAGTTTGACATCATCGCTATCCTTTTACCAGTCTCCTCTGCATTGCTAGGAACTATATTTCCTAGAAGTGTCTCCCTTGCTTGACTCAAGTCTAGTTTGCCAATGAGAGGGACCAAGTTCAAGATTTGAAAGACAGAAAAGAAGGATAAATCAAATGTAGCCAAACACTGCAGACCTGAGATTCTCAGTAATTTCCCACTTCCCTGGAGGACCCTTTGCTTTGTTACTAATGACTAAAACAAAAGATGAAAGCTTCATAGACACTCTTGAGAATTACAGCAATGTTCTAGTAAACTTCTGAGAACAACATACCTTTACCTTGATACTTAATTTTTTTATTTCTTAAATTTTTTTATTTTAAAGATGTGGGGTACAATTCAGGGTTAGGTATACAAATGGTCATTATGCAGGAACCCTTGTTGATGAGGTGTGCCCCCTTCCCCTGGCAGTTTCCCACTACTGCCTATCCTGCCCCCTGATACTTTAAACTGGGCTTTTCAATGTAAGATTATTTCATATTTGGCAGTAGCATACCTGATTTTTTTTTTTTTGAGTTGGAGTCTCACTCTGTCGCCCAGACTGGAGTGCAGTGGCTGCTCCCGGCCACCGCAGCCTCGACCTGCTGGGCTCCGGCGATCCTTCTGCCTCAGCCTTCCGAGTAGCCGGAATTACAGGCACGCGCTACCATGCCCGGCTGATTTTTTGATTTATTGTAGAGATGAGGTCTTGCTTGCCCAGGCGGGT
>CAUYQG010218232.1:0-71610 GCA_963574415.1 Tarsius wallacei
AACCTAGCCGGGCGTGGTAGCACACGCCTGTAGTTCCAGCTACTTGGAAGGCTGAGGCAGAAGGATCGCCGGAGCCTAGCAGGTCGAGGCTGCGGTGGCTGGGAGCGGCCACTGCACTCCAGTCTGGGCGACAGAGTGAGAATCCAACTCAAAAAAAAAAAAAAAAAAGAATAGTTAAGGTAGGCCTGATATTGGTTTTGTCAGGAAAATAGTAAATTCAGTTGTAGAAATGCAAATTTGAGGTGAAAATGGAACACCTCAGTGTGGCTGCTTAGCTATTTTATATAGAGACTCAAAATTCAGAAAGACTGAAAACACAGAACAAAGATTTTAGAGTTAACCTTTGAGGTTGTTATGAAATTTTGGTAGCAAAACTCAGTTAATGATTACCAGTTAAGTTTCCTGTAATGTTAAATCCTTTCTAGGAGGCTTGTATTGAAAAAAAATCTATTTTTTTTTTTCCTGGTCAAAGGCTAGATTCTAAAACATCTTTCCCATTTCACCTGCCTAATAAATACACACTATAGCTTACAAATATAAAGCATTACTACAAATTCTACTCCTAGTATTTAACCTCCTACCATTGGAATAGCAGCAAGATTTTGTGCATTTGTAATCACGCATTCCTGAATGACAGGGACTAATTATCTTTTTCATAGCATGTATCCCAATATCACTTACAATTTATGTACATTATGTGCTCTTCCATTGATTCTTATAAAATAATTTTCACAAGTGTCTCATTGTTTGCTCGACACCTGACCAAGACAAGTATTTCAACCTCTCGTTTTATATCTTGCTAAGTACCTTATTATTTAAATAGTTTCTCACTACCTTGAAAAGTAGATATACAATTTGCTCATAGTAAGACCACTTTTAAAATACTAAAGAACTGATATATATATATAATGGGCTCTATCTCATTTAAATTCAGAATGCTTGAAATCTAAAGTGTTAAAGGAAACTGGTTATTTGACATTCTATTGCCTTGTAAGTTATAGCATTTATTGGTATTATTAATATCAAGTATTGATACTAGATATATTGTAGAACTGTGTACATTATTTACTTTGCTTAAAAAGCCTACATCAAATTCATACTATATTATATGCCATGTGAACCAGGGGAGCCTTTGTTTGATTATTATTATCTTTAAAATTGATCTTAAGGATTGCTGGTTTTAAGGATTCTAGGGTGACTGGACCCATGAGATTCATTGAATATTATACAACTCATTCATGACCTCTACCATAAAGAGTTGAGTCTATTTTTTCTTCCCTTGAAAGCAAGCTGGTCCTATGACCTGAACTGACCAACAGAATCTGGCAAACTTGCATAACTGTTTAGGTTATGCGTTAAAAGATATAGAGTTTTCCCATTTATCACTTTAGAAGCTCTGTCTTGAAAGCCAGTCACCTTTCAAGATGTCCAACTGCTTTGAGAATGCTATGCTTTGAAGAGGTCAATTATCTACATGACCCCACACAAGTCACTTAGCATGGAAATTTAAAAAGTGGGGAGAATAATAGCTTTACCTACTTAATATTCTGAAGATTTCCTAACTATTAAATATGAATACATTGTAGAAGAATATATATAGTTTTTGAGTATATATTTAAAATAAAACTTGCTCTGCTATCAGGTTTTATTTCTTTTAGGATTTAAAAACTGGCACTTTATTTTTGAATATATATTCTTATTGGAAATGAAAATTAAATGAATGAATAATGAATGAAATGCTATAGAGGAAAAAAGTCAAACATATCAGCAAGAATAGTGACTACATGTTTTTGTTGTGTGTTCTGCATGTATCATGAACAAATTCTGTAGAAATAATTTACAATTAAAGTCCTTATAAAATTATAAATCTTTTCGCCACACCCTCTCCAGCAACTGTTATTTTTTGAGTTATTGATAATTGCCATTCTAAGAATATCAAATCCATCCCAACACAAATGTCTCAAATCTCGTACTATATCTTTTTTCACCATTCTTTCTAGGAGGAAGTATTCCTCCTCTTTTTCAAAATTAATTTCTCAACCCACTGCCTATATTTCTTCTTTTTGGTCATTCCTAAGACCTTGATTCATTACATTTATCTATCTCCTTTGTATTTTGTTTACAATTTTCTTCATAAAGCATTCTTTCTACTCTTTATGTAAAAATATATAAAACTTTGTTTCAACTCTGATTTTTAATATCAGGTATGTAATTACTGCTGTTCTATAAAAAGAAAATTCTGGAAAAAACTCCCAGAAAATCAAGAACTTGTGTAAACACATCAGAAAATTGAGGTCACAGGAAAACTGCCAAGTTGAAATCTCAAGAGGCCAATCTAGAAAGTCACAGCTGAGACCTGCTTACGTGAAACAAAAACATCTGCTATCTTAAACTGGAAGGAGATTTAAATGGGAATCTTGATGTATTTCTGAGCTGGGGGTGGACTAACATGAGAAGAAGAGGTTAGAAGCACCACAGTCTTTGGAACCTTACACCTTTGTGAACTTCACATCGAGGAACCACACCTAAGCATGATTACCTTGAGTCTCTAGCAAGAAAAGGGGAGGAGTAATCCTTGTGGAACATGCCCAGATATTTGTTCCACCTGGAAGAAGAGAAATTTCCAGCTGCAATCACCTCTAGTTTTCTTTCCTCCCTTGGTCAGAGGGGGTGGGATGGAGAAAGCACTTATGACTATAAAATTATAGAATGCTCCTCCTCTACACACCTGGCCTATACATACCAGCAGACTCCAGTGATATAACCATGGGTCACTCTAAAGGAACAGAAAGACGCAGAGTCTCTCAGAGGTGTTAGTAGATAGGGAAGCTCAGAATCAAGGGCACAGACAAAACCAAGGATGTGAGCAGAATCAGCAGCCTCTGACACCTACAGCTATATCAGACGTTAAACATAGTCTAGACTGACATCACATATCACATTAAAGGCCTATTTATGTCAGTATGCATTATGTCCAGTTCATAACAAAACTTTTCAAGGCATCATAAAAGGCAGGAAAAATCATGGTCTGAAAAAACAAAGTTAGCAAGAGATCTACACTCAGAAATGACAGGGATTTTTTAATTATTAGAGAATTTAAAATAACTATAATTAACATATGTTAAGAGTGCTAGAAGAAAAGATGTGTGACATGCAAGAGCAAATAGGTAATTTAAGCAGAGAGATGGAAAGTCTAAGAGAAAATCAAAAGACAATGTTAGAAATAAAAAAACACTGTAAAATAAATGAAGAATGCACTAGATTGGACTCATCAGTAGATTTGTTACAGCTGCGGAAAAAAATCGGTGAGTTTGAAAACATGTCAATAGAAACTTGCAAAGTAAATTGCAAATAGAAAAAGCATTTTTAAAAAGGAAAACAGAACAGACCATCCAAGGACTGAGGCAATTTCAAAAGATGTAACATATGCACAACTGGAATACCAGAGAGAAAAGGAAAGGAGTACAAAGCAGAAGAAATACTTGATGTAATAATCACTGAAAAGTTTCCAAAACTAATGGCAGACAGCATGCCATGCACCCATAAAACTAAGTGTACACAACACAGGAAAAATATTTAAAAAACTTATATCTAGGCATATCATATTCAAACTGCAATAAAATAAAATCTTGAAAAAAATGATAGAATTAAAAACAAAAAAATACAATCTTACCTATCAAACCAAGGTAAGAACTATAGTGAACTTTTTGTCAGAAACCAGGCAAGTAAGAAAAAAATGGAGTGAAATATTTTAAATGTTGAGAGACGAAAAGTTCATTAGCTTAGAATACTATATACAGTTAAATTATCTTTTAAAAGTGAAAGAGAAATAATGACTTTGTCAGATAAACAAAAACAGCTTTATTACCAAGAGATGTACTCTGCCAGATCTCTTAAAGAGTTCTTCAGGCAGAAGGAAAATTGTATAGGTTAAAATACGAATTTATATAAAGAAAAGAAGAGTTTCAAAGCAGTAAGTGAAGGTAAAATAAGTATTATTTTACTGTTAATTGATCTAAAAGATAAGTGTTAATTTAAAGTAATAATAGTGGTATTTTAGGTGAGTATAGCAAATGAATTAATGAAATAAATGACTGCAGTATCACAAAGGATTAAAGGAAGAAATTGGGAATATTCTTATAGGGTACATGTGAAGTGACATAGTGTTATTTGATGGTGGCTTTAGATCAGTTTTAAATGTATATTGCAAACTCTCGGGTAAACATTAAAATTTTGTAAAAAAATAAGTATAATTGATATGATAAGAGAGAAAATAAAATAAAATTACATAAAATGCTCAGTTAGCAGAGAAAGCAGAAGATGAGGGGAAAGAAGAGACAAAGAACAGATAATACAAATAGAAAAAGTTGTAAACATTTTAGATATTAATCCAATTATATAAAAAATGACCTTAAATGTGGTCAAAATATGCCAATCAAAAAACACATAACACTGATGAAGAACAGGGTTGGAGAACTGCTTGATTTCAAGACTTACCCTAAAGCTGCAGTAATAAAAACAGCATGGTATTCATGAAATAACAGACACATTTATCAATGGACCAGAAATAGAATCGCATAACTATAACCAGCTGATCTTTGACCATTGAACAAAGGCAAATCAATGGAGTTAAAATAGTCTTTTCAGAAAATAGTGCTGGAAAAACTAGACATCTAAGTCATCATCATCATCATCTGTATCAAAAATTACCCCTTTCACAAAAATTAGCTCAGAAGAAATATTTGCTTTAGCAAATAAACTGTTAAAATAATCAAAACAGAAGCTACAGATAGGGAGTTTCAAAAACATCTGAAAAATGCATACCTGATAAATAACCTGCACCCAAAACTCAGCAATGTGAATATAAAGACAATTTTCAAATTTGGAAAAGACTGGAAGACAACTCAAAAAGAAGATATACAGGTGGCAAAAAAGCGCATAGAAAGATAATGATTTGACATTAGGGACTTGCAAATTAAAATAACAACAATATACATATATATATATACATATACATATATACATATATACATATATATATATATACATATATATATATATGACAAAAATAAAAAAATTGTCAAACTGATCAGTACCAGTTGTTAGTGAAGGTGTGGAGCAACAGGAACTTTCTCATTCCCTATTAGTGGGAAGGCAAAATGGTTCACCCGCTTTAAAAGACAGATTGGCAGATTTTTCCAAAGCTAAGCATAGTCTTACCATATGATTCAGTAATTGTGCTCATAGGTATTTACCCAACTGTTCTAAAATTGTATGTCCACAACTGAAATCCTGAATGCAAATGTTTACAGCAGCTTCATTTATAATCGCCAAAAACTGGGATCAACCAAAATGTCCTTCAATAGGTGAATGTATAAAAAAAAGAAGTTATATGCCCACACAGTGGAAAAGTATTTGTACTCAAGAAAAACATGCCATTAAGTCACAAAATGATATAGAGGTGTTGTAAATGCATATTGGTTGGTGAATGAAGCCAATATGAAAATATGAAAACATACCGTATGATTCTAATTATATGACATTCTGGGAAATACATAGCTGTAGAAATATAAAAATATCACTGGTTGCTGGGGATAAGAGAAACAGAGGGGAGGGCGAACTAGGTGAAGCCCAGGACATATTTTAGGGCAGTGAAACTAATCTCTAAGATACTGGAATGGGAAATACGTGACACTATGTATTTGCAAAACCTATACAACTTGAAAGCACAAAGAGTGAACATTGATGTATGTAAAACATTTTAGTTTTAATTAGTGAATGAAAAAGTAATTTAACTGTATTACAGGTAAACGAAACAATCTAACTGAAGGAGTAGGAGAAAAACTGCTTACTTAAGTCACTTTGGACATGAGTGGATTCTGTGGGACTAAATGCAGGAGCACATAAACTGTTCTCTAGTTGATAATGTTGCTTCTCATGGAACTGTGGGTAATGATTCTGATCCTGCAGTAGAAGTTGAACAGTTGAGTGACAGATGGTGGATAGTGAAGCAAAGATTCTTACTGTGGACATAGGAGGCCTCAGACAAAGTCTGGAATGATCCATATGGCATGAATTGGAGAAGCACACATCAACATAAATTCTGATTCCACTTAATATTGTTACAGATGGATACATATAGAAATGTACATGTACAGAGGTTAGTATACACCTATATATTTCTTTGCTCTGTCTGCTGAAATTGACTAGAACCAATGATAACCCAGTAGTCAGGAGCCCAAAAGCAGCCCAGAGCCTAGATTTAGTTTCTAGTATCATTCTCAAATTATAGGGACTAGGGTTCCTTGGACAAATGACTGATTCTAGAAATGGAACAGGTAACACACAAGACAGCCTGCAGCATCTGCTTGTTCCAGCAAGTAAGAAAATGTTGAAAAGTAAAAAAAGTCCAATAATGATGCTATGTCAATGAGACATAGGAAGCAACTGAAAATACTCCTAGTGGCCAAAGCTGGAACAATTTGAGCAACAAATGAATAAAGTTGTATTGACTTATAACCAAAAGTATAAATGAGTATTTGTGAGTCCATACTGGAATAAGGAAATGGAGTGAAAATAACTTATTCCAAACTCCCAGGCAGAAGAACTCTTATGCAGATAGATGTTGCCCCCTCAAGAATGCAGAACACAGTTCTTCCTTTGTTTTGCTTGGACTGTGTGGTGACTTCCACCTTAAGAGTACAATATTAAAAGGAGAAAATAAGAAAATAATAACTTTCAATGGAGAAACAAGAAACAGATGATCAAGGCCAACATCAATAGTGATAAATCATGGTGATCATGTGCCTTTGACATGATGTGATGTGAACAGTGCTTCAGCTCCATGGTCTTCCTCCTGAAACCCATACCTAAGTCTACTCATGAGAAGAAAATCAAAGCAATCACAATCAAGGGTCATTCTACAAAATACCTGATTCATAATGCAGAAGACTGTCACTTGTATTTAAAACAAGTCTGAAAAACTGTTACAGCCGAGACAAGCCCAAGGAGACATGATGAACCACTCTCATGTGGAGTTCTAAAAGATCCTAGGATGGAAATAACTAACCAAAGATACTAACTAAGGAAATCTGAACAAAGAATGGACTTTAGTAAAAAATAACATAGCAATATTGCTTAATTAATTCTAATAGATTTACTATACTAATATAAGGTGTTAATAACAGAGGAAATTAGGTGTGGGGCATATGACAAATATATGTATTATCTTCACAATTTTTCTGTAAGACTGAAAGTGTTGTAAAATAAGATCATATTTTAAAAATATATGCTTTTATATTAGATAAAAAATTTCATAAATGTGTAGGGAAAAAGTAAAAACCTTCTGTACTTTGTTTTTAAAATATCAAGAAATGCTGTGAACTACAGTAAACATTTATTGGTAAATTATCAGAGTTAAAAAATACATGTTTTGACGAAAATGTTCAAATTCATTTTATTCTGTATTGATATTTATTTATGCTATGACTAATTTTTAAATAGACCACTTTTTCTTCTGAATTCAAAGAATACCACTTTTATCACATATCGAATTTCTACAAATATTTTAACTTGCTGTCGACATTTCTGTTCTCCTATGTTGACTTATTTGGCTGGTTCAACTCTTCATTCTTGTGTTTTTATCATTGTTTAATATTCGATCAGGTAAGTCTAACTTCCAGTTAAATTAAAACTTTAGATTCTAACTATAATTGCCTTATATTTATTCATTACTTTTGCAATTAAACAAATTGGGAAATTATAACCTTTTATCAAATTAAAGCTTCTCAGGTAAGAACATGAGATGTCTTTCCATGAGATTCACTGGTTTAAAAACAACAACAACAAAATATATATATACATGTAGTATATCTTTCATGTTCTTTATTAAGACTTATAGTCTATACACATTTGACATGTTTATCATGCAAATTGTCTCTAAATATTTATTGTTTATATGCCAACTATAAATATTATTTTAAATATATATACACATATACTTTTTCAGTAATTGCTTCTATGTTAACTTCTATATAGTTACCATAAATTATTTCTTTTTGATCATTTAAAAAAATTAGATTTTTCATATATATGAGGGAGGATCCAAAAAAACCAGAATTAATTTTTGGAGGGCAAGCCACTTGTAGTATTAGCTTCCCCTGCTAGGTAAGTGTTCTTAAAACTCATCAGCATCAGTGTACCAGCTAGCGTTACTGTGAGATGCAGTGTTCGGCTTCAGTGAAGGTTTTTTTGTTTTTTTGGAGAGTCATTCAGTGTGTTTGCCCATTTTATGATAGGTGATTTATGAGAGCATATGCCCACACCATGCTGAGTGTTCAGCATGTTTTGACCAAAAAACTGCATGACCCCTGTGCCCCACCTTCCCTACTCACCCAGTCTCTCCCAGAGTGACTTTTTTTTGTTTACCCAGATGCAAAAAACCCTCAAAGGAAAATGGTTTGCTAATGTGGAAGAGGTGAAACAAAAAATGGCAGAAGCATTGAAAGGCATAAACGTCGATGAATTCAAAAACTGTTTTGAGCAATGGAAAAGGCATCTTGATAGTTGTATTGCATCAAATGGTGAGTACTTTGAAGGCAACTGAAGTTTAAACATATAAGAATAAATATACAATTTTTATCAATAAGTTCCATTTTGGGGTGTTCCCTTATATGATCATACTTTCAACTAATTATTTTTATTTTTTATTGTATTGAATTAATTATAACCTCCAAATGGGATTACTGTTGATGTTAATGTAAATGACTTCAGCAAATCAATGTTTAAAACTTTTTTATTGGTTTCGTTAAATATAATTTATGTATTTACATATATTTATATATAAAGACAGACATATTTACCAATAGAATCAAATAGAAACAAATATTATTATACATGGGCAGATTATTTTCAACAAGGCCTTCAAGATAATTCAGTGGGGAAAGTGCCATCTTTTAACAAATAATCTTGGCCAAACTGGATACATATGAGCAAAAAGAATGAAGCAGGACTCTTACCACACATCATATGCAAATGTTAACTCACAATGGGTCAGAGATCTGCAAGACTTAAAACTATAAAACTCTTAGAAGAAAACAAAAGGCGAAAGTTTTATGATATTAAATTCAGCAATGATTTCTTGAACATGACACAAAAATAGACAACACAAATAAGAATAAATTGGACAATGTAATTTAAAAAATTAATACACTTTTATGCACCAAAGAGCAGTCACCAGAGAAGGAGAATGCCACCCACATAATGGGAGAAAATATTTACAAATAATATGTCTTACAAAGAATAAATATTCAGAATATAGAAGAGCTTTATTTCCAACTCAACAACAACAAAAAATAAATGACCAGGTTAAAGACTGGGCAAAGAACTTGGACAGCTCCAAAAAAGATGTTCAAGTGGCCAAAAAGTGAATACAAAAATGTTCAATATGACAAATCATTAGGGAAATGTGAATCAAAACTAAAATGAGCTGTTACTTCACATCTATTAGGATGGCAGTTATTAAAAAAATAGAAAAAAGTGAGAAGTGTTGGTGAGAATGTGGAGAAAGTGGAACCCTGTGCATTGTAAATGGGAATGTAAAATGGTGCCACTGCTGTATAAAACAGTATGATATTTTCTGAAAAAGTAAAAAAATATGATTACTATTTGATCCAGCAATTTCATTTCTAAGTATATATTTAAAAGAATTGGATATGTACTTAAGCCAAGTCTTGAATAGCATTTGTGCACCCATATTTACAGCAGCATTAGTTACCATAGCCAAAAGGTGGAAGCAACCCAAATGTCCATGGATAGCTGAATGGTAAACAAACTATGATATATCCATACAATGGAATATTATTCGAGCTTAAAAAGGAATTAATGACCACCACATGCTACAATGTGGATGAACTCGGAGGAAATTATGCTAAATGGAATAAGCAAGTCACAGAAGGACAATTACTATATGATTTCACTTATATGAGATCTCAAAGTCGTCAAACTCAGGGAAACAGAATGCAGAGTGGTGGTGGCCAGGGACTTGGGGAGGGAGCTGTGGCGAGTTGCTAGTTAACGTGCACAAGATTTTAGCTACAGGAGTTCTGGAGACGGATGGTGGTGATGGCTGTACAACAATGTGCATGCACTTATCACACTGAGTTAAACACTTGAAGTGGTTAAGATAATAAACTGTTATATGTATGTTATCACAATTATACTTTTACAAAAAATTCAAATGCTTTGGCTTTATTTTTGGCAAATATCTATAATATATAGTTTCTGAAATAGTCTAGAGACATAAAAATATTTGTTTATTTTATGAGATAATGAGTCTATTAAGCTAGTTTTTATTGCTTTATTCAAATCCTGCATGTTCTTATTTATTCTCTGCTAAATCTGTGTTATGTGAAATAAATTCTTAGCATTTCTTATGAAATTATATCTTATTAGTCTAAGTTCATGTTATCATAGTTTTTCCTTAAGCATTTAGCTGCTGTAATTTTGTATGTATGGTTCAGGCTATAACTGTATCAAAAATTGTATAATAATGCCATGTCACTCTTTTCTCCTTTTATAAAATATTTTTTATTAAAAAATTCTACTACTTCTGTGTTGTGTAGTCAGTATTGATTTAAAGAAGTCTACTGTATGAAGGGAGTGAGCTACTTCAAAGTTCAGTACTGGAAACAAAGTGAGATGTTAATAAAATCATGGGAGAGCATGGAGTTCAAGACCTTGTGGTGAGTTGGAAGAGTTAAGGAGAACACAGCACCCTTGCTGTATTAGGGAGAAGTTGGCTATGAACAGGTTATGAATTTGATTTTGTGTATTGAAGTGAGGCTGGGCTGGGATTGTCACACAAGTCATATGACTTGGTACATAGTATCCTTATGACAATAATGCGAAGAGCCACCAGCAAACAGGACAATTAGAGCCTCCACCCTGCTCCCAACAGAGAAGATATGACCTAATTAACTCAAGAATTAGGAGCTAGGAAGAGGGACTTGGGGGAGTTTGTGTACAGGGCAAGGGAGGAGGTTATTAAGAGACGAGTTTGGATGTATGTAATTGGAATTGTACCTCAATTGGAATCATATCATGGGCATGGCTTGAGTACTGCAGACCTGATTGACTTTGAGCAGGTCCGTGGTGATGCTGACCAAGCATGTGCAGCTCCAGGGTGTGGGCTGGTCGTCATCTGACTGTTACTGCATGAATCCAGCTCTCAAGTGTGCGGGGTGCAAAGGTCTGCGCATTAATATTTACATTGGCATGCTTATTCTTACTTGCATGCATTTGGTACTATGTGTCTGGACTTCTAAAAAAACCTATTTTCTTATTTTTTGTTTTAAAAGCATTCTTGATAACCACATGTGGCATTGTTTATTTTTTAACCCATTCTGACAATCTTACTTTCTATTACAACCCTACTTGATTTTGTACATTCCATCTTCATTTATGGTCATATTTGTCTGTGTATTTTCTATTTATTTTTTCATACCTTGATTATTTTGCTGAAATTACTCTTTATTCCCATTGCACCATTCTTAACATGGCCTGGGTTTGTTTACAATCTGAGTTTACAAAAATAAACTTATATAGCACAAAATTACAAAAATAAACTGTGGACTGAGGTAATCCACATCTTCTGCTTCATCCTGAATTTCACTGCTCTTTGGTCAAACTGTAAACAGCTATTAGACATGCCTACATGTGGGAAAGGTGCCTCTACCTGGGCAAGTGTGGGACCAAGTTCCTCTGCCTGGGTAAGTGAAGGAGCAGGTGCCTCTGCCTGTGAAAGATGTCTCTTCCTGGGCACGTGCTAGAACACAACTCTGGTCACTATATTGCACTTCCAGGTTGTGTTTCTTGGGACATCAGTTATGCTCCCAGGTTGACATGCTGTCTATGCTGTTCTCACTGTTCCAGTCACAGAGTTGGGGAGTTGTAACATGACTCATGATGCCTCACATATCTACTTGCTGGTACTTTAGTTTTTCCCACACCAACTCTAAACTATGCACCCCGAAGATGGGACATAGGAGCAGTGTGGTGGTCACTCTAGACCTTCTCTCTACACTCTTTCTGTGGGCATCTCCTGGGTGCTGATTAATCGTAAACATTCCTGGCCAGGTTGAGACACCTGTGTCAACTTCTCAGGTGGAGCTGGAGTTTTGCATGGGGAGAGGAATCCCTGGGATTCTGACAGGAAGAACTGACTCTCCCTTTCTAAAAGGGTGACCTAGAACTCTGGGCAACAAACACACAAGCACAAGAAACAAGCCAACTGGTGCTGAAAGAACCCAGAAATAGACCTACATAAATACAGTCACCTGCTCTGCGACAGAGACAATGCCATGGAGAAAAGACAGACTTTCAACAAGTGGCACTGGAATAACTGAACATCCACCTGCAAAAACAACAATAGCAATGATACAAAATTTTAGATACAGACTTTATACCATTCACAAAAGCTAACACAAAATGGGTCATAGAGCTAAATGAAAAACACAAAACTAGAAAACTAGAAGATAACATGCAAAGAAAACCTAGATGACCTTGGATTTGGTGCTGATATCTTTGGATACAATGCCAAAAGCATGATCCATGAAATAAAAGATTGATAACTTCACTAAAATTACAATTTATGTTCTGTGAAAGACTGTTAAGAGACAAAAAAGGCAAGTCACATCCTGGAAGAAAATCTTTGCAAAACACATCTATGATAAAGGAATAGTACCCAAAATACGTAAAGAACCCCTAAAACTCAATTATAAGAAAACAAGCAATTCAATTACAAAATGGGTAAAAAAAAAATCTAAAAAGACATCGCAACAAAGAAGATACACAGATGGCAAATAAACATATGAAAAGATGTGCCATCTCATATGTCCTCAGGAAAATGCAAATTAAAATAACAATGAGAGACTACTGCACATGTACTAGAATTGTCAAAATTCAATACAGTAACAACATCAAATTCTGGTGAAGATGTGGAGGAAAAGGAACTCCCATTCACTGCTGGGGGATGCAAATGGTACAACCACTTTGGAAGACATGGTTTGGCAGCTTCTTCCAAAATTAAAAAACCTCTTGCCATTCAGTCCAGCAATTACTCTCCTTTGTATTTTCCCTAAAATGTTGAAAGCTTGTGACTACAGATGTTTGCATGTCCACGGATATGCACTTGGCTGGTTATAGCAGCTTTATTTACCATTGCCAAAAGTTGGAAGCAATCAAGATGTCCTTTAATAGTGACTGGATAAACAAACTGTGTTTTATCCAGACAATGGAATATCACTCACTGATAAAAATAAATAGGGCATTGAACCCTGAAAAGATGTGGAAGAACTGTACCTGCGTATTGCTGAGTAAAATGATTCACTCTAGGAAAGGTTTTATACTGTGTTATTCTAACTATATGACATTCTGGAAAAGGTAAAACTATGGCGATAATAAAAAAGATTTGTGGTTGTTGTGTTTTTATGAGTAAGGGAAAGATGAATAGCTGAAGCACAGAGGGCTTTTAGGACAATGAAATAATTCTGTTTGACACTGTGATGGTGGTTATATATTATTATATAGTTATCAAAGCTCACAGGATGGCCACCATCAAGAATAAACCCTAATGCAAACTATGGACATTAGTAATAACATATCAATATTGGTTCATCAATTGCAACAAGTACGCCATACTATCACAAGATATTAATAATAGGGAAATACATGGGGGGGGGAAAGGATGTGGGAACTCTATATTTTCTGATCATTTTTATTTTTTGTAGGCCTAAACTGCTCTACAAAAGAAAGTCTACTAATTTAAACAGAAATATAGAGAGTATTGTCAAAGGGTCTGGCAAAGAAGTAAGAGGATACCCAGAGTAACATATATACATATATATGTATATATATCTCTAAAAAAATTAAAATTTGTATTAAATAAAAATTTAATGCTTTAAATTAAAAGCCCAGCAGCTAGATTAAATAGCACATTAGACTCAACTGGAGAGAGAACTAATGAACTGGAATATAGAGTTGAAACAATCACCCAGACAATAGCACAGAGATAGAAAGGTGGAAAAGTATAATGTGTTGATTGATGCAGAAGGTATGGAGATAACTATTTTTATCAGTGTTCTGGTATGAGACTAAAAATATCTATTTTTTTATCCATTTCTGGTTTAAGGCTAAAAGAGCACACCAAATTATAAGGGCTAGATATTTTTCAGAATAGATAAAACTCCAAATTCCTCAAATTTTAAAGACCCAATACATCTCTAGTGGGATAAATAAAAAGAAATCCACACCCAGACATATCAATATTGATGCAACATTACATCAAAGATAATCAAAGAAAAGTCAGATATCTTCAAAATGCTAAGAAAGAGTAACTATCAACCTAGAATTTTCTAATCAGTAAAACTGTCATTCTATAAAAAGGATAAAATCAAGACATTTGTCAGCCAAATATAAATTTAAGACAGTTCACTACTAACAATACCTCACAGAGGAAACTCGTAAGAATGTTTTTCAGGAAGACTGAAGGCATGTCTCAAATATCAGAAAGAGAAGTGAGTTTTTAAAATATGGTAATTATGTGGGCACAACTAAATATACATTAGGGATATAAAATCATAAATGTTGAACATGAATGGCTATAAAACTTGATAGAAATGAAAGTTAAATAACAATAGCAAATAAATTCTAAAATTCTTAAATTTTTCAAAAAAGAATAAAATAACAGACTTTTGAATGTTAAATATGCATGGTCAATCTTCTAGAATTGCTCTTAAAAGAAAAGAAATAGGATGTATAACTTCCAAATTACTTTTTAAAAAACTTAAGAAAACAACAATTGGAAAATTATACAAAAGAGAAACAAAAAGTTAAAAAAGTCAAAAAAAAGTTAAAAGTTGATAGTAAATTGAAATATCCTAATTTTCACAATAAATAGAAATGGAATACATTTTCTAATGTAATTTCTATAAAGAAATTGTCTTTTAAATAACCAAACAGAATGTCTACAAATACATTTAGCAAATATGAGCAAAACCCTATAGAGAAAATAAAGCTTTATTGAAGGGCATTAACAAATAGCTAAATAAATGAAGAAATATGCCTTGTTTACAGATAGGGATATTGATTCTTTAAAAGCTACTAATTTTCCCCAAATTTATCTAAATTTGTAGTGCTGATTTGCTCACAATATCAACAAGATTTTTTATGGTCATTAGCAAGCTGACTCAAAAATCTGTATAAAAAAGGAGTCACTGATGACCAAGTTACTCTTACAAAAAATGAAACAACCAAGACAAGAGAGGATTTCCCATACTAGCCATGTATCAAAACTTACTATAAAAACAGTAGTAGCTGGGCACTGTGGTATGAGCACAGTGATAGATAAATAGACCGGTGAAATAAAATAAAATATGAAAATGGGTGAATACAAAAAGAAGAATATAAGATATAAGAATATAAGGTACATGCATATGTGGACAGACACATATGTAAAGAAACATTATCCTAACGTTAGATATGAGAAAAAGGAGAGTGACATGCTTCATCAAAGTCATGCCAACCCAGTGATTGTCAAGATGTGCTTCTGGACAGTAGAAGCAGCCTCACCTGGAATCTCATTAGAAATGCAGAACTTTGGTCCTTACACCTGAATCAGAAACTCAGGGTGATACCAGAGCTGTACTTCAACAAAGCCTTGAAGCGATGCTGATGCTTGCCCATGTGTGAGACCACTGGTCCAGAGAGGTGTCCAATAAATAGCTCTCATAGGCATCTCTGGGAGAAATATTGTGTTTGACATACTTTTTCTTGATAAGGACCCAAGCCGTATAAAGTAAAACATGTACTTGCAGAAAATGAGTACAGTGCAAACGATTTTGTCTAGAAAAAAATATAAATGATTTATGTCTAGTGGAGAAGACAACTTCACAGGTTAAGGTTTTATTGCTCTGTAATATCCTAGCCAGTTTTGTATCTCACTTAACCATCTTGAACTAGTATTTATACTTAACTAATTATGCTTCAGTTCTTGTTTCTTCCTTTGAACTAGGTCTAGCCTCTTACTGGTCACTCCTTAACGATTTACTATATCTTTGACAAATGATGACTGTACATTTGTAAAAAATCACTTTGAACTCTTTGAAAAGTGTACTTTGACATAGAAGAGAGGCAGCATTGCAAGGCATTAAAGTAGAAAAGGCCTATTTACTAACGGGTGCTGGAAAATTAGTTATCCATTGGGGTGGGGAAGACTGATCAACACTGATAAACCCTGATCAATTCTAGTATATTGACAACATCAATATGACTCACACAACCTGAAGACTCTCACAAGAAAAATCAGGATAATAACTTTACAAGCTTTAGGTGGGGAAAGATTTATTAAAGTAGGCACGGAAAATGTAACACTGAAATGAAAAACAAAAAATTAAACTACATTAAATTAAAAACTTCTATAAAAAACATACAATTAAAATGATAAAAAGACAAGTTATAAACTGAGGGTGTAGATTCGCAACACATTTAACTAACAAAGGATTAATCAACAAAATACATTTTTAAGAAACTTCTCCAAATCAGTAATAAAAAGGCAAACAACCTAATAGGTTCACAGCAGAGGAAAAAATATGGCAAATAAACACAGGAACAGATGCTTAACCTCATTAGTAATCCGAGAAATGCAAATTAAAACAATAATGAGATACCATTTGCACCCACCAGATTGGCAAAAGTTAAAAAGTCTGACAATACTACTTGTTGGTGAGGATGGATCCTTGAGGAGACTCAGGCTTTGCTGGTGAGAATGCCAACTGGAACAACCACTTTGGAAACAATTTTGGTACTATCTCATCCTCCTGCATGACAAATATTTGCACAAGTACACCAATCAACTTGCTCAGGAACCTGCATAGTGATACTGCTTAAATTGTAAGAAACCAGAAAAAACTTAATTGCTGACCTACAGGAAAATAGATGAAGACACTAGGACATTTTCCTGCTTGGAACACAACACAGCAGTGAGAACACCCAACATGTACCAACATGTGTCCTTGTATCTAGGCTCCTGTGGGTGAATTGAGATGAGCGATTCAAACAGCTGTGAAACAAAAGGAACTCAAAATAATTGAAATAAAAGTAGCTCAGAGTAAGGTCATCTTTTTCTGACACTGTATAGGGTAACTTTAGGAAATACATTTTGGAAGTCACTTGCTATCAAATTAAAATATATTTCTATGAAAAAAAGTATTCCTTTTTACGTTTCCTTTCTTGATGATTCTTTTGGTTTAAGAAATGTAAAAGTTGTGATTTAGGCCCTGGCAGGGGTTGATTATAGTCAGAGAGTGGTTATATTTTTGAGCATCTTGATACATGCACTGAAAGATAAGGAAACTCAGATGCCAAATGAATAGAATCCCTGTGTTCAGAATGTTGTTGGTGACTAGTTCATGCTCACCTGGTGATAACCCTTTGTATCTGATTTATTTATGCTTTTATTGCCATCCAGGTGTCTCAATATGATGAAAGAGACAGTGGAAATAAAACACACTTCATGTGTGTATGAAAAATTGGAAAGAATAGAAGGCAAAATAGTACTAAACTTCTATATCCCAAATGATAAGCTGCTTAAGATACAGGAGAACAAATTGCATGAGTTTTTGCCCTTATTCTAGCTGGGCATGTCTTTTAATTTCTGTGTTTTATACTTGCAAGAATTGCATGCCTCCAGCATTTTTTGCTCTCTTCCTTCTTGCCATGGTTTACTCAGATGTGATGGTCTGTAACTCAACAGGAGCAGAACGGCTCTACCTGACAGACTCAAGGAAATGATGCAAAGACAATTATGAAGTCATTTGGGGGTGTGCTGCTGCTTTGAAAAGTTGATTGGTAGTGTTTAAAAGGATAGTCTCTTTTATACTAGATCTCAAAATCCCACTTTAAGTCAAAAAGAAATTGATTGAAAGAAAAAAAAACTCAGAGAAAATATGTTTTTCAATAAGACACAAAGAAAAATGTGTTGACTATAAAAATATGGTAAAACATTATGATTAGGATATACACCCACGCCTAAATGCTTGTAAATTACATATTGCCTTTCCCTCTCCCCACCCCAGCCCATCTACTCCATGTCACTTGACTTCTATTGGCTGATTTCTCTCAGTTAGGGAGATGAGATGACTTCACTGAAATAATGAAACACATGGATGGAAAATAACCCAAAAGATGGGGAAGCTGAAAATGCAAGATTGATAAAGTAATTTTAATTTGGTTCTACATATGTTAAGGTAGTTAGGGTGACTTTTGTGAAGGAGTCCAACTGTGTAAAGACAGATGTGCGGAAACTGATTAAACACACACACACACACACACACACACACACACACACACACACACACTCTGGCACTGTTCTTCTTACATGGAGGCGATGCCGTTATGATTTCAGAGCACACTGCGTTGTTTCAGCAAACCAGCAAGTCTCAGGCAAAGTTCTAAGAAACGGCTCATGATTCACCGTGTGTGCAGCCACGCCACCTCATGACTCTTGCTCAGTTGCGTTTATGATACGACAACACACAGACAGACTTCTAGCAATAGTCTCTGGTGCCATGTGTACCCAGGGCAAAGGAGGTGAGGAAAGGAGGAGGTGATGGGTGGAAAGGAGAAAATGCTGTCACAGAACAATGTGTACCAGTACAGCCTGGAGCTTCTGAAGTATAATCTTCTCTCCTGTGCAGCTCAAGAATTTGTTTTTCCTCCTCAGTCTGCCCTTACTGTTACTTATGTTCAAAAACATCACAGATGAAATGAAGGCTCCCGCTGTTGCATTGATTCTGGCCACAGCCTGGGGCCTGAGATGCCCAAACGGCACGCACAGGCCGGACTCCTACTGCTTGGCGGCCTCCCTGGCCTCGGAGCTGTCTGCGCGGGGACAACGTACCAGCCACCTGGTGTCCAGGAAACAGTCTGAGGATCAATATGGCGGCTTCAGCAGTCGGCAGAGGCTCGTCTGAGTCTCACAAGCAAACAAAGGCACAAGCAAGACAGCTGCTCCAATCTAGGGGGAGACCAGGCTTTCTCCGTGGAGTCTTCAAGACTGGAGAGTTTTGTCTGCTGCCCAGGCCTCCTCTCAAGTTGGAGGGAAAAGGAGGCTGAGGAGGCATCTGTCATCTTTCATCGTAGTTTTCTCAAAAGATCGGAGAATTGGAGTTTAGAAGCAAATAAGTAGTGGTGACGTGGCCTCTGAGATCTCCACTTCAGTGATGTGCAGTTTAAGAATGCCAGGTGCAGTGGTTTTAAGGTGTTGTGGCTTTCCTTTTGCACACTGGAGGTACAGCTTGATAATACTCTCCACAGAGAGTATTACTAAGGTGGGGTACCCATAGCAGCCCAAGCTAGTTTATTTACTTTAGCTTGAAATTGATTTTTTTCTTCTTAAGATGAGGAACCAAATATCCCCTGTTAGAATCAGAGGCTTCACTGGAAGGGACCATGGTCACCCTGAGATATCTCATTATGCTAAAGATTTCAGTGCCCAGGAGAGGTTAAATGATTTGTCCATGGTCTTAGAGGAGAGTCCATACCTAGGAAATCCAGCTTTCTGGTTTGTTGCTATTTGAGGGAATCAGTCTTCATGTATTTTTACATCTTTCAACGTGGAGTGAGTGAGGCTTCACAGAAGCACACATGTGGTTTAAGTAACAGGTACTGGGTGCTATCACCTACAAGCCAGTGGGACTCAACCACAAATAAAGCAAGATTCCTGTCCACTCCCAAATGTCAACTGATAGGACTACCAACAGTGTCCTTTGCAAAACAGTGGTTTGTCATAGCTTTCATGAGTCCAAGCATTTCTAGTGATCTTTGTGCTTCTGACAAATATGAACATAATTATAGAGGGAATTTAGAAGGGTTCAAAACCTTCATCCATCCAGTTAGAAAATATTAGCCCATGCCTATGTTTATTTCTGTATATTCTCTCTATTCAGAGAAATGTCACTTTAAGGGTTCTTAACTCTTATGCACCCCCAAATTGTTCTTCCAGTCTCCATCACCTGTTGAGTGCATACCTTTTTTCCATTGTTCCATGCTCAATAACCTGCCTTGATTCACTGTTTTCCAAGTCACTGCGGAAACATGTGTTCATTTCCCTTGTATAAGTGTATCTCTTTAAAGCAGACTTGCTGGGACAAGGGGTAGACGCTTTACTTTAAAAAATGTGACCAAGCAGGTCTTCAAGTGACTATACCATTGTACGCCCCCTAATGATGCACCAGAGTTTCAGTGTCTTCACAAGGTATTAGTTTGCTCAGGCTGCCATAACAAAGCACATAGACTGGGTAGCTTAAAACAGCAAAGACTAATTTGTCACAGTCCTGGAGGCTGAATGTCTAAGATCAAGATGTAGGCAGGGTTGGTTTCTCCAGAGACCTCTCTCCTTGGCTTGTAGATAGCCATCTTCTTGCTGTGTCCTTGAGTGGCCTTTTCTCTGTGTGAAGGCACTCTTGGAATTCCTTTCTTTTCTTATAAAGACAGTAGTCATATTGGATTAAAGGGCCCAATTTGATGAGTTCATTTTATCTTAGTTACCCCTCGAAAGGCCCTGTCTCCATATGCACTTACATTCTGAGATGCTAGGCATTAGGGCCTCAATATATGAATTTTGTGGGGAAACAATTCAGTCCATAACACATAGTCTCAACCGAAATTAGATATGCCAGGGTTTTTTGGTTTTTAGTGGATGTTAAATATTGTCCTATTTATAAATTTTTTACGACTGCTAATATAATACTGAGCATATTTCATAAGCTTAGCGGACAGTCTTATCTTTCCTTTTGTGACATGTTTTCTGTTACTCATTTTTGAAAGTTAGATCTGTCTATTTTTTAAGAGTATTTACATATCCTCAATAAAAGTATATTGAATAAAATATTTGTTTTGCAAACAACTTTCTAATCTGTAATCTGTTTATTTTCTTAATGGAGTATTTTAATTAAATCTAACTTTTCCACTTTTTTTCTTTTACTATTAGTGCTTGTTTTCGTGTAAGAAATATGTGTCTGTCTCAAGTTTGTAAAGATTTATGGTTACCTTTTATTCTTAGGCCTGTCACAAATTAATTTTTGTATACAAAGTGATGTGATGGTTTAAGCTGACTCGTCACGTATCTGCTTACTTGTCCCAGAACTTTACCTTCCCTTTTGAGTGATCCTGGCACATTGACTGAAAAGGATTGACTACTCGTGTGTCATAAATATCTACTTTTTTCTGTTAATCTTTTATTTATGATTATCCCAATAATTACACTGTCTTGATCAATGTATCTTTCTAGTAAATCTTAAATTTGGCTAAAGTGAATCCTCTAACCTTGTCTTTCATTTAGTTACTTTTAAAACAAGCCAGTGAAAATTATTACATTAAAAGGATAAAGGAGAAAACCCAAATAGTCATCCCGTTAGATGCCCAAAATCATTTGATGAAATTCAACACCTATTCATGATAAACTCTCAGAAACTAGGAAAAGAAAAATAGTTACCTAAACTGATAGATGACAAAAAGAGCTATAGCTATAATCACAGCTAATGGTGAAATATTGGATGCTTTCACTGTGAGGTCAGGAAGAAGATCGCAATATCTACCACTGCCTATTATTTTCAGCATTAAGGCAGATACTCTAGCAGTGTTGCAAGGAAAGATAAATTTTTAAAGATGTTAAAGTTGAAAAGAAGGAATAAAACTATCTTTTCTTAAGTATCATAATTATATACTTAGAAAACCTAAAGAACACACACACACACACGCACACACACACACACCCTTAGAAATGATAAACAAAAGTTTCTAGAATATAAGGTCAATAGCCAACATTTAAAATTTAATTAAATGTCTCCATACTACCAGCATTTAAGCAAAAAAGTAAATTTTAAAGCAATATTATGTATAATGTAATTTTTAAAATAAAATACTTAGAATAAACATAATGAAAATTATGGAAAAACATCCACACTAAAAGCTTCAAAACATTATTGAGCAAAATTAAAGAAGACTTAAAAATAGAGGATATTCCAAGCTCATGAATTTTAATAAACAACATTTTTAAGATGTCAATTTTTAAAACAAATTGCCTGCATATAAAATGCAATCGTAATCAATATTCCAGTACTTTTTTGTGAAAACTGACAAACTGACTCTAAATGTATAATTAAACATGACATCATAGAATTACTTAGGCAATATTGACAAAGAAAAACAAAATATAAGATGCGACTCCACAAGAATGCATAAAGTACTAAAATGTGTGGTAGTTAAGGTGATATGATATTGGCCTAGGAGGAAAACAGACCAGTGGAATTAGGATAGCATCTAGAAAACCCACATGAGTACAAATACCTGATTTACAACAAAGGCTGCACTGTGACTCAGTGGTGAAAAGATTTTTTTAGAATTCAGTACTTGGTACTTGATCAATGGAATATTTATAGACAAAAACAATCAACCCTGACCGTCCTCACATGTACACATGATTTGAGATGGATAATAGAGCTAAATGTGAAAACCAGAAAACAATTTTAATGAGTTAAGATATACTTAAATAAAAATATCTAAAGTAAAAAAGATAAAAAATACTTCTATAATGCTACATAATTATTCAACTAAATTTTCTTCTATGTCTTTTATGCTTTCTTTTAACATTGAACTCTTATATATCTTATTTGTTTTGAATTTCGTATGAGTTCTTTCTGATTTTCCTCCAAATAGTAATTAATTGTTCCGGTTATGCATATTGGTAATAGTCTCTAGTCTGTGGACTTAAAATTATTCATCTAACATTTGCTGAGTTTTTTCCATGTGCTAGGTACTATGATTTATGTTCTAGTTTAATTTTAATGCAGATAGATAAATAGACACATAGAGATTTCCTGTCCTCTCATATTTTAACTTCCGGTAAATTCTACTGAATCCTATTAAATGAAAGGAAATTAGATAGGTGAAAATCCAGTGATGGGGAAATGACAGAGGAATTATAGGAGGTTATGATGGACTTCAGAAGTGACACCAACCCAAATATTGGGATAAAATAAAAATCCTTCCAACATAAACAAACTTCTAAAGTATGACCTGGAGATTGTCAACTTTTAGAGTTTACAGATGTGAGACACTGGAAGAGTGTCTTAAAGAGCAAGGTACCATGGCTTAAAAAGACAGGGCCAAGGGAGCAGTTCATCATGGTTGCAGGTAATAAAAAAGGTGCATTATCTGTAGAGATTTGAAACTAAAAACAAAACTGTCTTTTGTTCTGCCTCTTACTATTTGTATGTGCCTGCAATGTCTTTGAAAGATACTGCTTGTACGTCTAAATTATAAACAATAGCTATAGTAATTGTTGTATTTTAACAATATATCTATAAAACTTCAGATAAGCATGTTATATTCCGCACATTTAATGAGCATTGTTGTCAATACAGAAATTAATTTGTGGTACTCCCAGTTACAGTCAGCATCAGACATGCTCAGAGTCAACTACACATCCTCATCTCAAGAGTAACTTCAGTATCAGTTGACTTCACCTAGACCACAGTTTTTTGTCTTTTAATTTGGTGTATTTAATACATATACATTTGATTTAGTAACGTTTGATTAGGTTTATCATATTGTTTTCTACTAGTGTTATATTTCTTTGTTTCATTTTTTTTGCTCTCTTTGGCAGAAATATAATTAAATATTTTAGTAGTCTGTTTTAATTCTTATTTTGAATTTTTAGCTACATATCTTTACATTACTTTTCTACCTGTATTTCTTAGATTACGATGTTTCTTTTACTTCTTACTTTGTATATAGACATTATTGTGCTGACTCATATAAGATGTAAAACTTTGAAATGCCCTTTTTTCTTTTGTTAATATATAATCATCTCATAAAGGGCATTAAATTTTTTAAAGCCACGTGACTTTTAAAGAAATCAAGAATATGAAAATAATAATAATAAGAATAATACCATTCTCGTTCTGTTTGTTCTTTGTTATAGATCTAGTGTGATATCTCTTTGACCTGAGGAACTTTGTTATTATTTCTTGTAAGGCAGGTCTGCAGGCCATGAACTCTTTCAATTTTCTTCCACCTGAAAAAGTCATTTTTTGAAGAACATTTTGATAGAGGTAGAATTTTTATTTTAGAGTGTCTTGTTTTCTCTCTCAGGCTTCCAGCACTTACATTTTTAAAACTATTATCTTCTTGTCTCCATTTTTTTCTGGTTGAAAACAAGTTTCCCTTTGTATTATTATTTTGTTTTTCAGATTTGTATTTATCTTGATTTTTCAGCAGTTTGAATATGTTCTGTGCAGCTGTAGGTTTTTTCATTCATATCCGTTTTTACTGGGTTTAATCAATTTGCTGGATTAGTGTACTAATTTATTTCATAAAAAATTTTAAATTATAGCCATCATCTTTTAAAATATTTTTCCTACCTATTCGGTCTCTCTTTTTCTTCCCCTGGATATTCAACTATATCTATGTTAAAGTGGTATTGTCTCACAAATCTCAAACTCTAAATCTTTTCATTATCATTGTTTTTGCTATTATTATTATTCCCCTTTGTTTTAGTCTGGGTAATTTGTATTAGTTTACTTTATTTTTAAGTTTACTAGGGAGGTAGTTTTTGATACACCTAGTAAACTTTCCTATCTTTTCACATATGTTGCTCAGTTTTTCCACTATATCATAGTAATTTTAAAGCTCATAACTTATAACACTGAATCTGGACAGTTCAGTCTTCTATTGACTGTTTCCTTTCCTGACCATGGGTGACATTTTCTTGCTTTTTTCACATATCTTTTAATTTTGTACTGTATCCCAGATATTGAATATAAAACAACAGAAGTGACTGCTCTGGGAATAAATAAATAATATTTCTCTAGAGAATGGCATGCCTTTTTCTTGTCAGGCTGATAGTGTGGTGCTTTGTTCCTCCAATCTAAGTTGAACTGGGCATTTTTCTTTGTTGCAGTTTTAGTTGAATTTAGATCAATATTGGCTTCAGAAACGTTGGAGGAAGAATCAGGAATTTGCCTTCTGTAGGTCTTGAGACTGCAGCAAAGCTGTAAATGTCTCTTTGTTCTTCTTAGTCCTGACACCATCTTTCTGCATTACAGGAGTCGTCTCTCTGCTTCACAGGCTGGGTGTGATGCTGGGGGTATCCACTCTGCTTTGCTGTCTCTGTCTCTGGCCCTCTCGCCTGTGGTGAGTTCTCCCTGATGCTCTTCCAACCTTTGGAAAGCAGAAAACTCAGGGTGACTTGGAATTCTGAACATTCATGCCAGACTACACATGACCAGTCAAAATCCTTTAAAATATCACCGGTTTCTCCTTCATCTCTAATTTTGGTGAGTTTTTCTTCCCAGGTTGCTCCACGAGATGTGGAAGTATTTGCAGCCATCTCCTTGCTTAGAAATGACTGGGTAATTTCCAGATTCAAGTTCACGCAGTTTACTGTGCATCTTTAGCTCTCTGGTGGGTGTTTAAAACTACAGCCATAGCTTATCCAAACTATGTTCCTGGTTAGAGTGGAAGTAACTGGCTCTTGCTTCTATCTAGATTTTGATTGAAAGCAGAAGTCCAGGTGTTTTCTTTTAAATGAATTGTTGCAACACGGTCAGTTATAAAGGTATATGACCAAGAAATTTATCATCCAAACAGGAACATTCTTTGGAGTAAAAGGAAATGATAAAAAAAATACCTAAAATCACATAATTAAAGTGTTTGGTTATCAACTGACAATTTAGTTTAATTTTATAAACACGCTTGTAATATAGTTAAATTCAAAAATGATCTTAAGACTAAAATTATTTTTGAAACCAATAAACTACATATATCTGTATGCACTAAAGCAAATTGTTAAAAATTCCTTTTAATATTAATTATTTCTGTATTAAATAAGCATAAGCAGTATAATTACATGTTCATGGGACTGTAATCAATTTCTAAGGCATATCTATCTTTATACCAGTCTTCATATTATTCTAAAAATGCTTTTAAAATTCATTGTTACTTTGAATTTTTATATAATAGCTTTCAATCATTTTTCAAATATTGAATTTTATGATTAATACGTTTGAAATTATTGACATTTTCAACTGATTATTTTCTACAACCTTCTTTTTTAGAAAAGCACCTCTATAAATACTGACATAATAGAATCAGAAAAAATTCTGCTACAAGGAAAATGTTCTCAATTCTATGTTTGCATATCGAAGTACGCATATATTTTAGCCTCTGTGTTTTCTCAGCTACTCTCTTTACCTCTTGGTGGGGAGGAAATAAAAATATAAATATAATAAAATGTAACAAAAGCTCTTAAATTAAGTTTTCCTAACTAGGATTCCTTTGTAAATTTTGTCAAATTCAGATGATATAAAATTACAGGACTCAATTTTATTCCTTCTCCAGGTAGAATATAAATAAGTCTAAATATAATACTAGAAGCATTGGAAGATATTTATTAAAAGTTTAGATATTTCAAATGCAATTATTTAATTTCAAAATTAAATCTTGTCAGTTCTTTGGGGTCTTGGCATTTAATTTGTTCAGTGTCTGCCTTGTTATGTCTGTGTCTTCCTCTTTGTGAGTTATTTATTCGTTTGGTGGGAGGTGATTTGGAAGCCCACCAATAACACAGTTCACTAAAGCTTTCAAAGCTGGGGCTTTTGGCAAAGGTTTAGTTAAATGGTTGGATTAAATATCTCTAAATAATCTCATATAAAATATAATACAACATTTAGAGAAATAATATTTTAAATGTTTGATTTTATTACAGAACACTTTGGTTGATACACAAAAGAGCGTTTTGTTATAATTAAACAATTACTGTGTCTGATGGGCAGTGAAAACAGAAGGTTCAAACTGTTATGCTGAAATGTTACTTTATATGCAACATTAATGTCTTCACAAAATTATAGTGCAGTTATTTTGTAATGTAAAAAATTATTAAATTTTTGCAATCTTAGTCTCTATTTCCATTAGTAGAATATCACACCTTGTCTGGATGAAATCATGAATTATGCTTGCACAACAACCAATTTTAGATACAGGA
The DNA here is from genome assembly GCA_963574415.1 of Tarsius wallacei. Classification (NCBI taxonomy): domain Eukaryota; kingdom Metazoa; phylum Chordata; class Mammalia; order Primates; family Tarsiidae; genus Tarsius; species Tarsius wallacei. The sequence goes on from CAUYQG010218232.1 coordinate 27,101, forward strand.
ATGCTTCAAAGTTTCATAATTTAGTGAGAATATTACTTTTTTTCATAATGCTATTTTATCAAAAATTGCATTTTTATCATCACCACCAAGCAAATAATTTTATAATCAATGTTAAAATTTTATCAAAACTTACAGCATTCACAATAACTTCAAATATTTCACTTTTAGTAGGATGAAAGTAAGTTTTGAATCAAAAAAGGGATAAAAATATGACACATTATTAAAGATAACTTTCTTTCTATATAAGCTACTAATGACACTAATATGGAGTAGGGATTATATTTAACTCGCTCTCCCCTTTTTTTGCTATGAGCCAGCAGCTTTTGCTTCACTTTCATATACACCAAAAGAAAGAAAAGGAACTAAAAGTGCTCAAAGTTAACTTAGAAAAGAAAATCATCAAGTGTGAAAGACCTCTTATGCAGTTGTCTATGACAAATCATTATCTGGAGGTCAAGGTCTTACTACCCAATTCACTTTTTTGAAAGGTCAAAATGACTGTTTCAGAAGATTTATGTCTTCAGGGTTGTGTGATGTTAACATCACTATTGCCTCCATAAGAGATGGTAATTGATTTTGAATATTTTGTACTAATCATATATATATCACAAAACTTCTTGAAAAGTGGAAAATCAGAACTTCATTTTTAAATTAAATATGTGCTTTTAAATATCTTTGGTTCCAAAAGGACTACTGCAAAAAATAAAGCATTACAACCAATAATATTGTACACAAAGAATTGCAGATTTAGCCCATGCAATAAGTGACAGTGCCACTGTACCTAGGAAGTAGTTCAGACTACTCTCACGTGCTGATTTCCACACATGAATGCACTAAAGTGTAATTCCTCATGCTTCTCACCCTGACAACTGGGGGATTAACCATTTTTATATCTCATCAGCCACATTACGACTAGAAGGAAAACCAAGCTGTGAGAGACAGTCCTGTCTCCCACTACCATTTAAAAAATGAAAAAGTTGTGGCTCCCAGTAGCTGATGATTAATGTGCTGATTTATTATGCAGTGCCCTGAATGCTGAGCTTTAGAAAATATTTGTTATACAGAATCTGGAAAGGGTTGGAAGAAACAGATAGGACTCATTTTCTAATTTTTAGTTTTCTAATTCAAACCACTTATTAAAGTAGGACTTCTGTTTATTGTCCATGTGTCTAGTACTAGATAACACTATGGCAAAATCTGGCAGTAACTAGTGGGTTACTAAACCCATCCCAGTTTAACAGCATTCTTACATGTTTCCAGATTAATTCCAGTGTTAATAATTTATTTTAAATAAATACTCAGACATATACACAGAGGTAAACATATGAACTTATATCTAGCTAGCTGAGTAGATAGATAGATAGGTCATTATTATAAGATTAGTTTTAATTCAATAAATTTAAACAACCAAAAGTCACAGAAACACATTGGAAGATGTGCAGTTGTTAAAGAAATAATTCTTCCTGTTTTACGGGTTAGTTATGCTCAGAAAAATAAATTGTCTAAATATTCTGCACAGTTTTTATCATGAGTTGTTTAAGCAAGATATTCTTATGGTCTTTTCCAGAATTAATACGATATGGTTCTATGAAAAGAGTATTTGAGATGACTACCCTGCTCATCCTTTTTTTATAGCGATAAAGAGGTGGTGTTAAATTTCTGAAGGTAATAAATGATCATTTTACATCAAAGTAATTTGGCAAATGAGAATGAAGTGTTAGAGCATTTATAAAATATTCAAATTTCTCATAATCAACAATTTTCAAATGAAAGTTTCATTCCCATAATGATGATCACCATTGTTTTAATCTTTTAGAGAACAGTTAATACCTAAGCCTTCACAAACATAAAGCATTCACATGTATAATTGTCTTTTGGCATTTGTCCTGACAAAACTTCAAAACATTTATTATCCAAAGATGAAGGCTGCACAATTTTTGGTAACTTGGAACACATTCTGATTTTTTTTTTTTTTTACATTTCACTTGAGCAAAAAAGAAGCAATATTAAGCCCTCCATGGGATTTAATCGAAGTTTATGGGTACAGAAATTTCTTTCTCTTCTAAAATAGGAGTTCGCTGAGAGATAAACTTGTCAAGAGAACTTGATGTGAAAGTAAAAATTAGCTGATTAAGTCAGAAAGCAAAGGGTGATTGAGCCACACTCTAGTCTGCAGGCCTCAGAAAAGGTTCTGAGTGACTGCTTGTCCAAACACCTACCTCTTCGCTGGCATCTTCCTCTCCTGGTCCCTGGGCTGGCATTGTCACCATTATGTCACTGGTAGGCAGTGCAGACATAGTGTTTGTAGCAATCCCCAACAAAATAATTTCGCCAAATTACAATCAACTGCCCACTCTCAAATATACCCACAAGCTTATATGTAGACTAGTTAAGAGTACAGACTCTGGCTCCAGATGGATTTGGATTTAAATCCTTCCTTTCTTACACATTGTAAGGCCCCATAAACTATGGTGACATTACCACATTAGTGGGTAAAAAATATATATATATACTCATGTAACTAAATAGTGACTGGCATATAATGAACTCTCAGTTGCTCTTGATTATTATCATATAATATATGCTTGGGTCTTGAGACAGTAATCTGCAAAGCAAAAACAATTTTAGCAAGTCTGCACTGAAAGGAACCTCAAGAGTCATTAACACAGTTTGGATGTTTGCCCCTCCAGATCTCATGTTGAAATGTGGCCCCCAGTGTTTGAGGTAGGGCCTGGTAGGAGGTGCTTGGGTCATGAGGGCAGATCCTTAATGAATGACTTGGGGCCATTTGGGAGGTAATGAATGGGTTCTTGCTCTGTTAGTTCATATGAGCACTCAAGAACCTGGTACCTCCTTCTCTCTCCTGCTTTTGCTCACACCATGTGATCTCTGCACACGACTGCTCCCCTTCACCTTCCCCCATGAGCAAAAGCTTCCTGAGGCCTCACTAGAAGCTGAGCAGACGCTGGCCATGCAAAACTGTGAGCCAAATAGACCTCTTTTCTTTACAAAGTACCCAGCTGCAGATATTCTTAATAGCTATGCAGATGGACTCAAACAGTAATCTAGCCCTGTCTTACCTCATAGGTATAGAATTGAAGGCCTAGGGATATCACAGACTTAGCCCTAGTCAGAGCTACTGAATGCATAGCCTTAGAGCTTGAGCAGGGACCTCTCAATTCCAGGTTCAGAGCTCTACCTCATGCCCTTCATGGTCAGTGGTGGTACTGGGGATGAAAGGAGGGAGTAAGGTACAAAAGAGGGGAAGATAAGAACAAAGACAGGCTGGGATGTGTGGTAGTACAAGTGTTGACAGGCAACAGGGTGGACTGTTCTCCTGGAGGAGGTGCCTGAGATGGGTGAGGAAGAGGTCATGGAGCCCTGTGCTGCTCTTAGCTGCAGAATGCACTGGACTGTGTTCTATGGTGTCTGCAATCACGGAAAAGCTTGGTTTCCCATGTGTCCTACACTGTCAGCCTTAGCAGCATCATTGCAAATGGGCACACACTGCAGGTCATGTGTTCAACAACCATCAGGCACTGTCGTCAGGGGATGCCGATGAATCAAACCTTGGCCTGGGTTGTGTAGCGTGCACATTGCAAAATCATACACTATGTCCTCAATCTGAACGTCTGGACAATTAAACTGATGCTGTTTACTAGAGGATCAGCTATTTCATTTTTTAATGATTTATGCATATTAAAAAAAACACAAGCATTATGGACATACAGAAAAGTGAAGAGGATAATTAAGGATAAGGATATTTAGTCCACGTTTGAAACTGACTTGGATACAGTTTTGGGTAAAGCAAAATCAGTCTAGTTTACTAAGTAGATCTCAGAAAAATAGTGATTATTTCAAACCTAAACAAACAAACATCCCCAAGAAAACAAAAACAACCAAATTATCTCGTTCTCATAGATTCCTATATTGTTAAAGCTTTATTTAATTGAATTACATTTTTATAATTTAACTTATTTATATTTGAATTTAGCTTATTTAAAACTATATGGAAAGATTATTTAAATGATTATTTAGTCACTTTCTCTCACATTCGTTCCATAATTCAAGTGGGGAACATTTGTAGTTTTTTTCTGTATCTTCCCACTCCTCCCTATAAACACAAAGAATTGCTCACTTACATTCTTATTTCACTTAGATTTCAGGTCTTCCCAGATTGCATGGAAAGAAATCTTAAATTCAAAGGCATTATGAATCATTTTTACAAGTCTAAGATCCCTAAGTGTCATCTTTAATAATATACTCAAACCTGACATACGATATTTCCTTACTGACGCCACTTAGGAAATGTGGTGTGTGTTATGAATAGACACGTAACTTGTTAAGTTGATAGACATATTTTACTTGGGTTTTACCCTTGAAGTTTTGATTAGCTGTCAATGATTCCCCCAAAGGTAGTAAATCTGCCTCTCTATCATTTTTTGAAGATTTAGTAGGCTTCTAAACACACGACCTAAGGAAATTGTTTTAGTTTTAAAAAATAAACAAACCAGAAGCCTTGTCCATGCAAGTGTGATATTATTTGAGGGACAATTCTAAAACCTATAAATTAACAAATTTTTATTTTATCATTTTCTTTATAAATTTTCAAGGAAGAAGTTGAAAATATTATTGGTACTGAGAATCTTATTACTGAATGTATCTATCATTTTCAGGACTTCTTCATAAACAAATGTATATAAATAGGACACTTCTGACAGTCCCATTTAGGGACATTTTGTTGGATTTAAAACTAGTTTTTTAGCTTTGAATTTTTCTATTTCTTTTTTCTTTTCCAAAGTGTCAGACATTTCATAGTATTTCATGTTTTGCTTAAAGTGAAACTGAAGCAGTCGTTTGCAATAATATAAATGCAGACATTATGATTGTTTGGAACATGAGCTATAAAACTGATACATGATGAATAGATAGATAATAGAGGTGAAAATTTGACTTGATTAATCAAAATTAAAATTATTTTGATAAATTATTTTATTAAAATTATTTTAATAAATTATTTCATTAAAATAGCAAAACATTGTTTATTTGCTAAAACAATTTGTGTTGATAAATATAATTTCTGTTTTCATGTGCACTGACTTTTTAACTTTGAAGATTTAGCACTTTTTCTGATTGCATCAATGTGGAAATGTGAGATCTTTCCTGTGGGGTGTATCTAAAGAAGAAGAATGAATGAATGAAATGAGAGAAGCTATGCTTGATTGTGGACATCACATTTTTCCTGTATCATATTCAAATAAAAATGTGCTAGTAACCTATAGGATGCTTCTTACAACAGACATGCTTTACTCCTTCAAGAGAGGTAATAAAATACATCAGGATGGAAGGAAGCTTCAGCCTGTCATTCAATACTCCTATTATCTCTTTGAGAAAATGACCCTTTTCAATTTCTTAAGTGAAGATAATATGTTGAATGGAACTTAGAAATCATTTGGTTCAGGCCCTTCATCTAATAAATTAAGTGACTCTTCCAGGGAGACTTAATAACTCACACAAGTTCTCGAAGCTCACCAGGGGCGGAGCCAGACCTAAAACTCAAATCTTCAGCTTCTGATGTTGTCCCTGCTATGGGATCTCCACCCCCCATGAAAAAACAAACAAACAAACAAACAAAACCTTATCACACTTTATTTAAAACCAACTTAATTCAGTTCTCTAAGTACACTCACGAATGAGAAATGAAGAATTAAGGCTGCCCTGCAGAGACCTGAGAGCCTTATAGCGACCAATTCTGAGTGTGCCATGATAACCTTAGACCCAGTGAGGAATAAGAATCTCCCTGAACTTTGCCTGCACACTTTTACAAATGTGTTTCCTTTCCCAAATACATCCTTTAAAAAATCATAATTCAAGCTTCCTTTTATTGGGAAATTCTGTTAATTGATCCAAAAGGATAAACACAGTGGACTTTCCAATATATTCTTTTGTCCAAGACTACAGGGCAGTTTATTATCTTCATCATATTTTTACCTATTAAGGATCAGGTTTACTGAGTGAATTATCAAAGTTCACCCAGCAAAGTTGAGCTCAGAACCAAGTTCTGAACCGAAACCTTCCTTTCCACATCATTATGATGTTCACCGCCAAGACTGATGTGTGCTACAGATGGAACAGTGAACCATATGTCCCAGCATGGCCTGAGATCCCACATCCTGTACACGTGGCTGTCTCTACCTTGAGAGGTCAAGCCTTGGCTTATATTCCCTTTTCTACCACCCACACTCAGCTCTCCCTTCCTCTGGGGTCTAATTAGTACAGTGTGTCCTGCTTTCTTAAATTTCTAAAAATGTCCCCCAAATTTTCACCTCAGTATGTCACAGACTGTTGTTCTAAGTAGTTATTAATTACATAGAAAGTTTTCTAAAAAAATACTTGGCATTGAAAAAGGGAACAAAATAAGGACATGTAAATAATTCAAATATAATTTCCATTGAAAAATCCCTTTTATGTTATTTCCTATACATGATCTTGTAGAGTAGCTGATGGATTTGGACCAATCGCTTGCATTCTTCAAAGCCTACCCTCTGTTGTAAGTCCTTAAATCTACCAAGCTCCATTATATCACAAGTTAGGGACATGCAGAACAGGAAGAAAAATAACTTTCGATTGAGAATATTCCCAAGTCTAATATGATGCACTTTTAAAAAAATGATGCACTCTTAACACTACACTTGGAACATAAAATGAAAATATAGACCATATTGGCATATTGAATTTGGGTTCCAGGCATACAAGATAGGCATTCATTTGAATTGCCTGAGGGTGTATTTGTTTTGTTTGCTTTATGAAATTTGAGCAAGTTAGGTAAATAAGATAATGTGGGGTTTCCTTTTCTACTTGAGTTACTTAACTATTCATCATGAATTCCCACTTGTTTACACATTGCTGACAATCATTGCCTTAATAATACTACTGAGCTGGGCTCGGTGGCTCAGCCTGTAATCCCGCGCCTTGGGAGGCTAAGGTGAGTGGATTGCCTGAGCCCACAGGTTTGAGACCCGCCTGGGCAACTTGGTAAGAACTCATCTCTATAATAAATCAAAAAATTAGCCCGGTGTGATAGCGTGCGCCTGTAGTTCCAGCTACTTGGAAGGCTGAGGCGGAAGGATCGCAGGAGTCCAGCAGGTCGAGGCTGCGGTGGCCAGGAGTGGCCACTGCACTCCAGTCTGGACAGAGTGAGACTCCAACTCAAAAAAATAAATAAATAAATAAAAATAAAATAATAATAATAATACAAAGAGATATTTTTTTACTTTCCTTTGGAAATGCTGTGGTTATAATGCCAAGCCTCTATGAATAGAGCATATAGTCACACTTTACCCATGAAAGAACAATTTATTTTCTGCCAAGTGATGTATACAGTTCAATTATTGAGATAGACTACTGCTGATCAACCACCTAGTGATTTAATCTTTCCTAAGTTGGCCAGAAATGATAAGATTTGTGTAAAGGTTAGTGTGGACACCTCACCTAAGCCCTGCTTAAATGTTACTACTTCATATCTGCCCCGAGTTTGCAAGTTTCTTAGCATATGGTCTTTTCAAATCACTTTCTGTAAAGAGATGATTTCTTTTTTTCATTTAAAAATTGTTCCAAATTTAAAAAAAGGAAGCAGGAATATTCTTTATTCCAAAACATATAAACTGGGGTAAGGAACCTGAATTTCTGGGTAATTGAGAATAAAATTCATTTTTCACAAAATATAGGGGCACTAACAAATGCAGATTATTCTAGAAAATGTGCTCCATTTCTTCACCCATACAAAATGCCCCCCCCCCGCACCCCCACTTTTCACTCTGGAGCAAACAACTCCAGGTGGTACAATATCCTAAAGCTCCTGGCTTCTTAATTACAAATCCTCTTCCCCAAGCCCTCTCCCTCTATGTGTTTGTTGTTGTTGTTGTTGTTTGACAATCACAATGCCTCCTAGAACAAGAAGGTGGATAATTTTGCTCCCATTTTATAGATGCGTTCATCAGGGCCCAGAATGATCAGCAATTAGCTAAACCTTTTAAGGTTTTTCTGAATAACAAGCAGCAGTGTGGTTTCATCGCTTTGGACTGATTTCCCTTGCATCCACGAGGAAGCTAAGCAGCAAGGCGCGCTAGCTCCTTTAAGCGAGTTAAGCAGAAGCGTTCCTCAGCAGCTCGGCTGGCACGACAGTACATTAGGAGTCTTCTCTCCTGAATTGTCCCACCTAAAATATGAGAAACAAGCGTAGGCGATGCCTTGTTCTGTGCATCCTTGCATAGACCAGAGACATAATCACAACGATAGCAAACGGGATGTGAAAATATGCAGCCCTCGGAAATGGATTAAATGCACATACATTTTGTAATGAGTGACTGTAATGAAAGTCAAATGAATTATAATAAAATATGGAGTTTTAAAAAAGAAAACTACTCAATGCATAATGTCGCTGGGAAAACATTTAACAGTGTTTCACTGCGTGCTATTGTCAAAGTAAATAACTACCCAAGACAAACTTACAAAGTGGTTTTAACTCTAATGTGATGCAGAAAGTCAGTCATTTAATTTGTTAATTAGTATTATGCCAGAAACTATCTATTCAATATGAAGCAAATATGTTTACAATCTTATCTGCCATCTGTTTAATAGATGGGAGAATACTTAGAGCTGGATTCTCAAAGAGGGTTGTTGAAAATTTGTTCCACAATTAGTGGAGCAGATTTTTTAATTCTGGAAGAATTTTGCATGGGTTGGGAGCACCTCCGCTAAGAAGACAGTACATCACAGCGCTGCTACTTGTGATCGCAATTGCCTATAATGGGTTGTAGCAGATGCTACCAAATTTAAGGAGTGTAAAAAAAATTTTTTTTAAAGATACCTATGAATACTTTGAAATATCTATATACATATAACACTAGCTCACACAAAGTAGGACTGGTTTTGCACAAAGAAATGTTCAGTCCCAACTGGTAGATCACATAGGACTCTGTTTGCTCACGACACACGCCATTTCTGTAATCAGCAATTTTCCAAGATTTCATACAAGGAAGCTTCTGTTATGCAGTACGTTAGCCACTACAATGAATCCTCAAGGTGCTTTTAAACTGCTGCATGAGAATGGATTTTCAATCATTATTTGGAAGGGATTTTTAAACATAAAATGGGTGATCACTGGTATCTCAGCGGAAGTCCTACTTCTTCATCCTGGACGGTGAGCAGGCTGCCTCCGCAGAGGCCAGCGCCATCTGAGACCCCTGGAACAGAGTCTGCTCTAAGCGCAGCCGCTTCCTTCATGCCTGGCCCCCCTGTGAGCAGCACGGTCCACCTCGGTTCACATGAGGACGATTTACACTCCAGGGCGATCTCCTCTCATCATGTGGAGCTGGCCTGCCTCGTTCATTAAAGATGCTCCAGGCTTTATGGCCATTGCTTGTTCCTTCACAACATCAATCATCAGTGAAATGTATCTTTAAGAATTTGGCTTCAAACGTCATCCACTATTTGTGATCAATATCGCTCATCTCCATCATGTTGCCAATCATTCGTGTGCCAATAAAACTGTGTTTTTGCTGGTATTATGAATGATCAGCATGCTATTTTAACTTGTTAGCAAATCAAAATGCACATCTCTACATGACAACTACCCACAGTTCCCTCTCCTATTGTTATTTACCAGCACAGAGAAAATCAATTTTCTATTTCAGCTTTCTATTAGTTTCAAAGCAAAATATAATATGTATATTTAAAAGCTCACCTTTGTGTGTGAGATTTTGGTTGTTGTTGCTTTGTTTTGTTATTTTTAAAAAATTTTTTTTGGTGTTCTCCTGAATTCTTTAAAGATGTATAGTCCTTGCAAAAAGGATGAAAAAGATCATCCAAATAAAAATGTTCCTACAAACGAATGGATTGTTTGGCAGAAGGGCAGTTTGATCCCTCACCTCGCTTCTGCCAGCATGGCCCAAGACAGAGGTTTTAGTGCTCGCAACACAACCCACTTGCAAAGAGTGAAATCTAATGATGATTTATGTCAGGAGAAGCCGCTCCAGCATCTGAATCGCCTTTCCTTCTGAACTTTTTTTTGGCTTATTGTGTGGTGCAGACCTTGAAGCTCTGGTCCTTGGGGAAGTCACCTGCTAGAACTCTAGACCGCCTGTGTTTGGACAAGTCTAGGCTGGCGAAGCCACCCTGTTTCCATGATTCTCTACATGCTCGTAGGATATCCCCAGGCTACAGAAGATGCCACTGGCTTTGGGAACAATTTTTTGAAAAACGATTTGTCTCTGTAAATGTGTTTCCACAGCTCTTGAGTCACTCCATAATGATCATTTAATCCTCAAAACGTTAGGAACGTGTGTAGGTGTAGATGCAGACAAACATGCAAATATTAAATCCTACAGCTGAAGAGTGTCGGGACCCTCTCTCTTAAGTCAGGATGAAGATTTTTGCACAAGGACCTCCCCAACTCCTCCCCCACCCAATGTGTTTCTGGCTAACGAGGTTCAGCCTCACAGAGGCACCTGACTCCCCAGACCTTCTGGACACCATACAGAAAGTCCAGTGGAGACATGACAGGATTAAGCCCATTGTAGCATTCTGAAACTCAATTCATCTGTTTCTAATAGTGTTTCAATAGTATCCTAGTAACCTCTTCTGTGAAGCTTCATCTGGTCTGTATTTGCAAACACTATTTTAAAAAAAAGGCCTTGCATTCAGGGGGAGAAAAAAAGGCTGTGTTAAATCTCTTCTCAGAGCTGCCGAGGAGCGGTACAGGCGCCACTGTGGGCAAGAGTATTTGCCAACATGCCATATGGGAGTCATGGTTGGGACTTTTTTTTTCCTAGAATAATTAAATGTTGATGGCAGAGTTCAAATGGATCATTAAAATTCAAAAGTGTAAGAAACAGATTTTTTCTTATGTTGCTGAACGCTCCAGAGGGCTGAATAGCTAGCAGAAGTGAAGCAGGCTGCCGCCCTGTGATCAGCGTGCGTCGGGATGGTGCTAATTTGATCATAATATAGTCATCTCTGAAGATTACAGCTATTCAATTAAATATTCTAATTAACCTGAAGTATTAGGCAAATGATACTAATTACAAATATTCTCCTGAGATTCACAGCAATGAAAATCCCACTTGCAACTGATACTTCTAGCCAATGTTTCGTAACACAATGTCCTATATCATAGGCTTTCAGAATATTAAAATGCAGTTAATTTGCCTAAACCTCATTTGTTTAATGGCATTAGCATTTTGTTTGAAATTGTAATAAACGTACATCCCGCTTTCAAGTAAAATTTAAAATGAGTGTACTCTTGGGGTAACTTAAGATTCCTGTTTACAGACCTAGCACTTTATTCAGTAAGCGGAACAGTTTGAGCTTAACTTTCAGCCATTAAACATATTGAAATTGTTTAAAAATGCTAATAATTTGTCTTTTCAAATAAGAAAAAAAGGATATTTTGCAGTAAAATTTCACGATGCCGCCCACGTGACTGGTCTCCCACTGCGAGGGCCCTGGTGTTTGAACCCTCCTTCCCATCCCGGGAGAGCCGCGGCACTCAGGAGGGTGGCTGTGGCTTTACAGGATCGGTTTTTACAGCACCCTCCATTTCCCTGCAAGGGTTTCTCCTCCTCTTTACATTATATTTACCCCCTTAAGGTAGCTAGATTTCTGTATAGCCAACCTCAGAGTTGGAACGAGACTATTATCTCAGGAATCTCGCCCCCAACACCCCATCAGCAGCCCTGTGCTCCCCTCCAGAGCCTCCGCGGCCTCCTTTCCTCCTCTCCAGAGTGTGTAGGGAACCCATTGGACCCGAGGGACACTGGCCCTCTTTCACCAGGGACACCTCCTACGCCTTGCACCAGGTCCTGTTTCCCACAGCAGCCCTCAAAGTTTCCTACAGCGTTTATCCATAAAGCTAGCTCCAGGAGTGCGAGAAACGCATATGCGGAAATGTCTGGGGCTGCATTTCTGGGGAGGTGAAGTTTGGGAAAGTACCTGCTTCGAGTGTCTTCAGAATTGTGTTGTAGCACAAGCTGAAAGCAAAACAGAGGGGCTGGTCTCACACTGTGATTTATGGCCCTATCATGGGGGTGGAGAGGATGCAGAAGCAGCTGTTGAGAGCAGGCATCTCTGTTTAAAAGTAGAGACACAAGGAATATTTGTTAAAATGACCGTGCCCTGTGATGAGCTTCTGAGAATCGGGGTATTAGAAATGGGAAGGATAAATCTGCACTAGAATGTTTAATTACACAGTGTAAACACAGAGTTTGGATTAAAAATCATTTTTTTAAAAAGTAGAGGAGAGAATGAGAGCATGGAGTTCCCAGAAACACACAGGAGGGCAGGGAGCAGGGATCCTCTGGCTAATTCAGTGCCTGGACCCCAGGCAGATGCTGCCTGCCATGTCCATGTGGGCCCTGGACCCCTTCCAGCACTCTCCGAGGAGGAAGCAGCAAGATGATACCATCTCTATTTATGCCGAGAAAGAGTACAATAAGATGGCCCATGGATACATCCTCTAGGGGAGTGAATATGCTAGAATGATTTACCTTTATAAACACCAATGTAATGAAATCTCCATGAAATGCATTCATCTCTCGGAAACAGAGGAAGTAACGGAGAGGACTTTCATTTCTATAAAGTGAATAGAATGGAATAATAAACACACTGGAGCAGAGAATGCTGGGTGATGTACATATTTACAAGAGAGCAGACACGAGAAAGGGACCCCCTTTTACAAGGGGAGGGACTTCTGTGTGGGAGGTGATGTGGACCCTCGAGTGGTAATGAATGATTGTGCGGTTGCACTCAGCCTTCTCTCCCCTGTGATTTCATCCAGGATACTTACAGTCTTATGCAGAGAAAGGGGATGCTCTTTCTAGGGCAGTTTACTGGGGGTCGAACCTCACGCCCATAAGGACATTCCTGTGTCCAAGGAATTCGCGAGTCAATAAGCCACGGCTGTCTGACCTTATACCGCCCCTGTCCACAGAGCCTCAAGAAAGCAGGGTTAAACATATCATTATGCGAGAGTTCTGAGAACGAGCGTTTTATTCCCTGTGAAGACTTGTTTGAGTGGGGGATGATGTTTACAAGAACATACAGGAAGTGGCTAGAAGATTCCTCGGGAGGACTTAATTGCTTGATAATGAACTGAGGTATTCAAACACTGGTGTGTTCTTGATAGATTTCCTTAGTAGCTAGTTGGTATAATGGGTTAAATAAGCTTAGATCAAAAGCAACCTATAACATTTAAATTAAATTTATATTCTGGTTATTTTCCTAAAAGGGGAATTCTTTGCTCATCCTTGAAATGACAGGCACTGTGGCGAGTGCAAGCTTGCACTGCCTATTTCAGTGGTTCTAAGTCTCAGACATGGCAGCCCTGCCCCCCACCCAGGACCTTTCCAGTGGCCACAGATGGAGAGGCAGAGAGATCACATCCTGGTGATCAAGAAACAATGAGAAAGGAAAGATATGAGCTAGGAAGTAGTGAGTAAAGAAGAGAGACATACTAAAAAGAAAGAAAAATAGAAAATGAGAACATCCTTCAAAAAGATGCAAAATCCAAGAGCCATTATGTGGGCTTTCAGAGCCAGGAGAGTGCCAGTTCTGGAAGGTTCTCTGTCTCTTCCTTTCTCTGAGGATGGGGCAATTTAAATATCAATAGTGGGAGGGCTGTAAATGAGGACAGGCTGGGATACCATGGCAGTGGCCAGAACTCATGGCCTCGTTTTGGTCCTAAATGTTTTCACCTTTCCCTTTAAGTAATTCATAGGATGACTGTTACTCAGATGGATTGAGAATTGTGAGATGATTTGTTCTTTAAAAAGATAATTGCTATATCTTGGGGTGAGAATGCCACTTCCCCATTTTCCCTGCAGAAAAGCCCAGGTGTTTATCTGGCAATGTTGTGTTTAACTTTCCATGGTCCCATCAACTCTGAAGGACACTAAAGAACCCAGTGACCTCTGATGTGAGGAGATCCTGTGCTCACTGGAGACCACTGTCTCCAGAGTGTCTGCAGCCAGTAAGCAAGGAACAAACTAGTGAGTCCTGCCTAACACCAATATTCCAGGGTCCCCTCTTTCTGATCTCCTGGTCTTTCTGGAAGACACTCCCATGCGTGACTCCAGGGGCCTCCAGAGCCAGCAGGAGCAACACAGAGTGGGGACATTGGGCCTGGTTTCAGGGTTTGTTTGGCAGAGTGGGGCCACTGTGGGGTCACATATCAGGGCATGCACAGCCAGGTCCATCTCGGGGAAGATGGAGTCCAAGCCTTGAACCTTTTTATTTTTTTGTCTCATTCTGTTGCCCAGGCTGGAGTGCAGAATGGTGTCATCATGGCTCACTGCAGTTTTGACCTGCTGGGCTCAGGTGATCCTTCTGTTTCAGCCTCCCAAGTAGCTGGGACTACAGGCATGCACCACCACATCGGCTAATGTTTTTGATTTTTTTTTTTTTGTAGAGAAAAGGTCTCACTATGTTTCCCAGGCTGGTCTTGAACTCCTGAGCTCAAGAAATCCTCCCATCTCTGCCTCCCAAAGTGCTAGGATTACAGGTGTGAGCCACTGCTCCCAGCCCAGGGCTGGCACCATCAACTCTCAACATCAGCCTCTTGCCTGCAGTTTTAGCAGTCTCAGAATTATGCACCCCAAAGTAAGCCACCATTCTCCACACCACCCCTGTGTGTTTGAGTGTAGTTGTGTGTGTAATGCAGGGATAGGCAACAGGGGCGGGGAGTGGCATCTTGATGTCTCAGCTGAGTCCTGGGTGTTAGGAATTACCATTTACTGGCTTTTCGGGACACCCATCCACGGGGTTTCCATGCACATCTGGACCGTATACAGAACCAAGAATGCCCATGTATGCTGAGATATCAGGAATTATAGCCCACCACGCCAACCACAGCTGCCACCAGAGACAACTACACATAGACTTCAGAGCTGCGTGGAGCCAAGCAAGTGTGAAAGGCTGTGAAGTAAACTCTTTTGTGACATGTTTTTATGACATAATTATATTGATCTGAAAGACACTCACCCAGAACCACAACCTTTTATACCCCACGAAAAATCCCCAAGCCTGTATAATCTTTTCAATCACTTGATATTCATAGTCTTACTCAAAGGTCTCTGAATATGTCATGTGTGTAATATGGATGCAGAATTTGGCGTCGCCGTCTCCACCAGCAATATGTTTCAATAAGGTAATTTTCTTGCTGCCTGAGAACATCAGCGGGGTGCAATCCAGAACAAAAACAGAGTATGACATCTTATTCAAGCATACATCTGGAGGACAAAACTATACTTTATTAAAGGAAAATGGGATTTCAGGATTGTTTTGACATGCGGTAGAGACATATACCTCCAAGTACGTACAGTACAGCCTGCAGATCAGAGGGGCTTCTGCAGCGCTGGAGGGGACCCTGAGGAATCCGAGGGACTGGTGGATACTGCTTCTGGGACAGCCCTGTGAGGGGGGAGAAATAACCACACCTATAGCATCTGCTTTTATTTCTCACTTTTGCTTCCTTGATGCTCAGAATCACAGCATCATTAGGTCCTCTGTGGGCAGGATACAGGCAACTTTCTTCTTTTAAGAGTCAGCCAATGACAATTATTCCTTTCTTTATTTTGGGGGTCATCCTAATGCTCTATGTGTGAGGGGCAAAAAAGAGCACATTCTCTGACCTTCTTAAATCAATTTAAGCATGGAGATTTAAAATAAATACTGAAAATCATGTCAGATTTTAAAATACCAGCTGTGCTGAAACACTTGCCTTCCTCTAAATCACCTGCTTTTATAGCTTTCTGCATCTTTATTACCCGCTCAGAGCCTGCCAGGGATTGCAGACCTCTGTCCTCGATTTTGATGGGTGTTTTCCTCGATTTCTACATTAAAATGGCCAAAACACTCACCATTTAAGTCACTCTGAGCAGCGTGAATTCCTGAGTTAATCAGCTCACAAATGTGTCTGCCAAGGAGGAATCACAGAAATGTAGGGTCCAGCTCCCTGGATGGGAATCAGGGCACATCCTGCTATTCGATTATTCAACATAACGGCACCCATAACCGCATCCGCTCATGGTTTTTATTTTTTCCTTCTTCCCTTTTCATTAGAGAGAAAGCATAGACTATTATTTAGAGAAAGAGTGAAAAATAACGATAAGATCAAGCCAAATTAAACATTATAAAACTTAACTAGAGAGGAAGAAGATTGTGAAATGAAAAAAAAAAACATATCTTGTTACACAAAACAGGCACAAATACAGTTCTGGATTCTCAACAATTAAATTGTTTTAAAATTCTCAGATTTAGGTATTGTCTTCATTTTAGAAATTATTCTGTGATCTGGACAGTTTTGTGAGGCTGGAGAAGTTGCACGAAATATTTTTAAACACTGAAACTGAAATAAATCTCCAAACTGAATTTCTGTAGTGATGTTGTAACTGAAGACAGCAGTTTGGGGACGATTGTAAACTCAAAAATATCTAAAGATGACTTGTCAGCTCAGGTATCCAAGGAACCTCCCCAACATCTGTGTTCTGCTTAAAAGTAGCAAGAAGTCTGCTTTCTGTGCTTATCTTAAAACAGACGCGTGCTTTGAGATGATCTGTTGACCAACTGCAAATAATTGGACTTTTGTGCAGCACAAAAATAGTAGCTATAACCGTTGAGAAAAGGGAATGTTTTAAACACATGCTATTGGCATTTTTAGTACAAGAAGCTCAGGCCCTTTTATCAATAATGTAAATTCAGCACCAACTAGGAAGACAGGATCTGGACAGCCAGGGGAAGTGCCCCACTCCAAGGCCCAGCTCAGTCTCCCTCTGTGCAGGCAGCAGATGTGGATGCCACCTTTGGCTAATTCCTTTGTGATCCATATCTGCATCCCTTGTATATTCAAAACACCCTCCCTGGCAATGGAACATGTCGTCAGCACACTGCAGCTCGGACTGCAGGGCTGCACCCAGACAAGCATTAGAAGGACAGCAGCCAATACCCGCTGCCCTCTGAGGCCCGTGGGCTGAGACCTGTGAGGGGCTGCCTGCTTGTGGCCCTGCCCTCACCCACATCTGTGCATCCTCGTGACATTTTATTTAGCTCCTTTGGTGTGCATTCGAAAAAAGCAAGAAAGAAGATGAAGAGACAGTTTATGAGCTGAGGAGCCGTGCAGGCAGGCGGGGGCCTCTCCCTGTCTCTTCTGACCCTGATGGGCTGTACTGGGCTGTCTCCAGATGGAGGAGAGGAGCCCGAGCCAGGCTCCAAGATTCAGGAGCTCGCCTGCTGGAGACCTGATTTTCTTCATGGCCACCTGCAGTTTTTTTCCTGCGTTTCATTCATTACAAAATGAATTTCATACATCAAGATGTGGACTATAACGCAGAATATATCCCCACAAATGTACAGGAGAAACATTAAAACTTGATTTTTTTATAACCACACACTTGCACTAATTTTTGCTCTGTCAATGAATTATGTGGAATCTATGCATATATATTAAGACATCCATTAGAAGGAAAAAAAAGTAAAAGAATGCTCAAACAATCACTGTTGGCACTGGTTTCCTATTTCCTGAAGATACCATCTTACTCCTCATCAACATCTCACCCACCCTTGTGAACTGGGGAGTAGGGACTGTTTATGATGCTTAGAACTTGGAAAAGAAGGCATGGAAAGAGATGCCTTTTTTAAAAATCACACAGGACAGAGGAGGTGTTAAGAAGGAGGGGGCCGAAGGTTCTTAAGTGGCTCTCATGGGGGACATGCAGGGCTGGGGTGTCTCCACCCAGCGGGGTCCCTGACAAAGTGCTACGCAACTCCTTCTTGAGGACACTGCACTCAGGGTCCTATTCTGACGCGTTCTGTTGATCTAGTCGCAGAAGCAGACTTCGGATGGTGAGACCAGGGCTGCATCTGCCTTGTAGGGTACTGAGTACCCTCTGCCTGTCCTGGTGCTGGTGCTGACACCATCGGATGAGGGGGCATAAAGGAATCACACACACACACACATCCATGAATACGTCACAAGTCAGGTTGTCACATCAGGTGCCATGTCCCTCAGCGCCAGCTGCAGCTTAGGGCCCTTCATGCTCTAAATGCTTGTGGCTGTGTAACAGTGTACCTCGATTCCAGATCTGGATGTGACTGTGTACTGAGCACACGGAGACAGTGCTTTGGAACTCTGTATGCCTTCTTTCTGGAAACTTCCAAGTAAACCAGGCTGTGCTGACAGGTGTAGATCTCGGTTACAAAGCAAAATTTAATTATTTGGTTGTAAGTCAGAAATAAATTAAAAAATAAACAGACAGCTCATCTTTTTTTTAATGCTTTCTATTTGGGATTTAGTTTGAAGCTTGGAGATATGTAGCCTTTAGAAATTTCATTCCAGCATTGTATTATTTTTATCCTCACACTTTCACCCACCATCAACTCTTAATCTAGAAGCTCGTGTATGGAGCTTTCTGGCTTAGTACGCTGAGCAGCAGAGGAGAGCTCTGGGAGGAGAAACCACGTGCAGACCTTGCCAGGATCCCTGCATGTCCCTGGACAAGTCACTTAGCACATGAGCCCATGTGTAGGGAGACCTTTATTCTAAGGAATTTACCAGGTGCCTTCTCGTGAAACTCTCATATGTAATAGGGACAATGTTTATGCAAGAATGGATGTATTAAATGATGGTTTTTATCCACCAAGTACTTTTTGGAAGTAATAATCCTTTTATTTCCTTGACCAACTATTTTTTTGTTTGTTTGTTTTATTTTAGATTCTAGGGTACACATGCATGTTCTTTACTAGGACATATTGTGTCATGGTGGAGACTGGGTCTTAGGTGGCCCATTTCCCAGATAGTGAACATTGTACCCAATAAGTAATTTCTAAGCCTAATCCCACTCCCAACCTCCTCCCATTGGCTTCCCTGGTGTCTATTATTTCTATCTTTGTGACATTAGGCTCCCACATATGAGTGAAAACATATGCGGTTTGGTTTTCTCTTTCTGAGTCAGTTCATGTAGGATGGTGAGCTCAAGTTCCATGTTGCAGCAAGAGACATGATTTCATTCTTTTTTACGACTGTGTTGTATTCCATGGTGTATATATACCACATTTTCTTTAGTCAGTCAATTGTCGATGGTTCTATGATTTGGGTTCTATGGTTTTGCTACTGTGAACAGTGCTGTATGCACATATGAGTACAAGGTTTTTTTAAAAATATATATTGATTTCTTTTCGTTTGGGTAGATCTTTAGAAGTGGGATTGTTGGGTCAAATGCTACTTCAATTTTTAGTTCTTTGAGAAATCTTTATACTTTTTAAATAGAGGTTGAACTAGGTTACAATCCCACCTACAGTGAGTGAGCATTCACTTTTCTCCACAACCATACCAACATCTGTTGTTTTGTCTAATAATAGCCATTCTGACTGGTGTGAGATGATAGCTCATTGTGGTTTTAATTTGCATTTCTCTAATGATTCATGATGCTGAGCATTTTAAAAAATATGTTTGTTGGCTGCTTGTGTGTCTTATTTTGAGGAGTGTCGAGTCATGTCTTTTGTCCACTTTTTGATGTGTTTACTTTTTTTTATATACTATAAAAATCCTAGAAGAAAACCTAGGAAACTTTATTCTGGACATTACCTAGACAAAGAATTTATGACAAAGACTCCAAAAGCAATTGCAACAGAAACTAAAATAGACAAATGAGACTTAATTAAACTGAAAAGCTTCTGCACAGAAAAATAAATAATCAACAGAGTGAACAGAAAACCTACTAAATGGGAGAAAATATTTTGAAATTACACGTCAAAGGGCTAACATTAATAATCTACAAGGAACTCAAGTAACTCAATATGTTTGTTGCTGTTTTTTGTTTTGTTTTGTTTTGTTTTTGTTTTTGTTTTAGAGAAGAGATTTCTCTCTGTTGCCCAGGCTGGAATGCAGTGGTGTGATTATACCTCACTTCAGCCTCCAATTCCTTGCTCAAGCCATCCTCCTGCCTCAACCTCCCTCAAAGTAACTGAGACTACAGGTACATGCCACCATGTCCAGCTAATTTCATTATTTTTTTTGTAGAGGCAGGGTCTTACTATGTTGCCCAGACTCGTCTCAAACTCCTGGGCTCAAGTGGTCCTCCCTCTTTGGCCTCCCAAAGTACCTGGCTTACAGGTGGCAGTGGTTGTACTGTGAACCCTGGAATGTTTCTGTGAAGCTGTGGGTCGGGGAAGAATTTCCTCAGCCAACTTTGTCCTACATTTTCATTGTCCTGTCTAAGTGGACTGAATGAGTCCTTCCTGATAGTAGATGCTGACACGGCGTTGAGACTTGCCCTTAACACCTCACATCAGTGCGCCTTTTGATGAGAAACAAATTGGCCCAGCAGGTCTTGGAATTTCTGTGTGCATTTAGGAACTTTCAGCTTTCTTTTTTTCCATCTGTAATGTGGGTCTTGTCCCTAACCAACTTTTTCCAAAAATTACTGGACAAGGAACCAACACACACAGATAGAAAGCACTGACAAGGTCCTTGCTGGCTCAATGGCTGCAACCCAGGCGCCCCGTTCTCCTCCATCAGTGTGACTCAGGGAAGGTGTTGTCTTGGCTGAGCTCAAGGGTGCTCTTCTAAATCTGATGGGATTTCTCTGGAGCAACTAAAGACACCTGTGATCCAAAATGCTACTATCTTGGAGATTCCCAAACTGTTTGCTGGAAGGTTCTACCTACATGTCTCACTAGAAACTCACATGAGACAGTCTCAGTCCTGCCTTACCCCATTTTCAGGATCCCCATGAGATGTTCTCAGACACACCTTGCCCCACTTTCCTGCTTCTCCCAGTCTTGGGCTCAGCTTTGAGGACATCTGTATGGGTTACTTCTCCTGTCCTGCCTCCCACAGCCTGGAGCTCTGTCATTTTGACTTTTGAGGTGCCGGTTCCTACCCCCACACCCACAGTTCTGCATCTGATTTTCAGCACCCACGTCAGGACCAGGGGCCAGACCCACCCCCAACCACCTGGGTGTCCTTCCTTCTCCTGACATCTGTTCCATCTCCCAAGACCCAGCACTGATGGTCGCCAATGCTGACAGGGCTCTCATGACTGCATCCTCACTGAGGAGAGGACTGTCTGCCTTTGTACTGCGGTACCCAGGAAACTGGGACAAGCATTCCCAGTGACGTGGCCAAGGCCGTCCTCCACCCTGTGGGACTGCTCTCCACCCCAAAGGCACCTGCTGCCAATGTTCCTTAAAGGCACCCCTTTCTCTGTCAAAAAGCCCAGGAGTCTTACCCTGCCTTCAAGGCCTCTTCACCTGACCTCTTGCAGTGGATCTAACTGCTCCTTGCTTCACCTTCTTCACAGGCACATCACACACCACACACATGTACACACACCACACACGTGTGTACATGCCACATGCATCTACATGCCACACACATGTGCACATCACAAACTACATACACACATGCATCACACACCACAGACCTGCACACATCACTGCACGTACAGACACACACCATATGCATGCACACAGCATGTATCACATGCATGCACATGCCACACACCACATGCATTTACACACCACATACCACTTGCATGTACAGACACACACTACACACAAAGACACATGTACACACATATATACACCATGATAAACACACCACACACCACACATATATACAGGCACATACTACACAGAGACATATATGTATGCACAGAAACATAGCACACACATGTACACATCAAACACTACACTAGATACACACCACACCAGACATATAAACACACAATTCACACATAGATACACACCACACTGCATACACACCACCATACCAGCCACACACTACACACATGTTCAGACATACACACCACACAACCATATATAAACATGCACAGGCAAGCACACACACCGTGTACAAATCATACATTCATGTACCACACACACCACACACCACAGATGTACAGACATACACACACACCACACACAGACACACCACACACCACATACACAAACCACACACACATATAAAGACAGACACACCATACTACACACATGTACAGAGAAAAACACACACCACACATGCCACACACACGCCAAACACTAAACACACACAGACATACCATACACATACAACACACACTACACTGCACATATATAGACCACACACATTACATACACCACACTTCACAAAACACATGCACACATAGAGACACACACACCACACACATTATACACTACACACACCATATACTACATACACCACACATGAATGTATACATACCAGCATACACACAAAATACACACCACACACATGAACATATCTTGCCCTGCCTTGGGACCGCGTTAGCTAGCTCATGGTCCCATCATGAAGTCACATCTGAGAGACTGCAGCCTTGGTCTCTGAGTGACAAAGTACGTGAACCTCCAGGATGGGTGACCTGTCTTAGGATATTGACCCAATTCCAATGGCTGACACTTTTCAGCTCGGTGGTGGGTGGGCTAGGGAAGGGCTCTTAGTGTCTCCTTACTTGTCTATGTGGCATCTCTTCTCTGGGTGAGCTAACAGTGGCATCATGGATTTTTCAGATAACTTCACTCTTAGAACAGCATTTTAAGCTACTACAGTCTAACCTGGGCTTAGTGCATATTGTGACCATTATGCCTAATTACATTGGGCCGCAAATTCTGGAAGCTGAGTCCTAAGTACTAAACACTTTGATAATCCCACTTGAAGTCAAAGTGTCTGCACAAATTAATTTGAAGGGACTTAATTTCTTAGCTTTTCCTTCCCTCCTACCCAGCCCTGCCTTTATAGAGACCCTCTTGAAATTATTTGCTGATTCATGCCCTCTAGAAAGTGTAAGAAACAAGGTATCATTTCTTCCAGGTCCATGTAGCGTATAGGGTAGATGACACTTGTCACCTTGGTGGTATTGTTGTTTAAAGCCGAAAACAAAAAAAAGCCTCCGGTAAGTCAAAGAAATCACTTTCAGGAGCAGTTCTATGGCATGCATAAAGGAGGCTATACACATGCCATAATTCGAGGGGGACACCAAGAAAATTTATTTATAAAAAATTGTGTATTTATTCTTACATGTGTAAACTTCAGTCACCTTCAAAGTACTCTCCGTTTGATGCAATACACCTATCAAGACGCTTTTTCCACTGCTCCAAGCAGTTTTTGAACTAATCAATTTTGATGCCTTTTAGTGCTTCTGCCGTTTTGTGTTTTGCCTCTTTCACATTGGCAAAATGTTTCTCTTTGAGGACTTTTTTCATCTGGGGAAACAAAAGAAAAGTCACTCAGTAAGATTGGGTGGATGGAGGGACATGGGGATCATGCCATTTTTAGTGAAAAACTGCTAAACACTCAGGGCAGTGTGGGCAGGTGCACTCATAAATCACCCATCATGAAGTGGTCAAATGTGTTGAAATAATCTCCCGCCCCCTTCCCACCAAAATATTCACTGAAGTCGAACACAGCCACTCACAACAATGTTAGCTGGTACACTGATGCTGATGGGTTCCTAGAACACTTGCCTAGCTGGGGAAGCCTGTATTACAAGGGGCCTGCCCTCCAAAACATAATTACATTTTTTGGAGGGTCTGCCCTCGTAGACTGCTGTTATGCTCTGGGTAAAGATTACAGTTTAACAAATATGCACTAGAAATTATTAATTTTTATTGAGGACATCCATGCTTATCTTATGCATTTTGAGTGTATTAATTGTAACCTGAGTTGGAAGTTGTATCTAAAACAACATCTACTGGCCAGGCTCAGTGGCTCAGCCTGTAATCCCAGCACTTTGGGAGGCCGAGGTGAGAGGATTGCCTGAGCCCGGGGGTTTGAGACCAGCCTGGGCAATTTGGTGAGACCTCGTCTCTGTAATAAATCACAAAAAATTAGCCAGGCATCGTGGTGTGTGTCTGTAGTTCCGGCTTCTTGGAAGGCTGAAGTGGAAAGATCGCCTAAGCCCAGCAGGTGGAGGCTGTGGTGGCCGTAAGTGTGCCACTGCACTCCAGTCTGGGTGACAGAGTGAGACTCCGACTCAAATAAATAACAAAATAAAACAGCATCTAACACACAATCTGAAATTGTCCAGAAATATCAGCCATGTCCCAGAGGGACGGAGGGCATTGCATTCAGGCCATGTTCTCTGCACTGAGTAGCCCTGACATCCAGTAACCATAGTAGTTCTGAGGGTCGAAGGACAAAGGACACAACTTTCCTCCAGGTCCTGAATGTCCAGATAAGGATACAGTCCATGAAACACACTCTCCATCTGGTATTGCTGATTCATGCTGGTTCTGTATTGAGGACAGCACCCTGCAGGTCCCACTTTTAACTCCATCTATGCCAAGTTTAACAAATAAACATAAATTTACCAATAAAATTTGTTGACATCATCAAGTGTACAATTTCCATCATCTTACGTTTCATTAAACATAGGTACCCTTTTGATGTGATTCATTTATCTGTAGAAATTTGTGTATTTATAAATCAAACCATGATTTAATGCTCACTAATAAATATGCTTATAAAGGTTATTTTTATGAAGTAAATGGTCATTCTTAATTTATTAATGTTTAAAATTTAGACTTACATGTTTGAGTGTCCTTAAATAGTTGTGCGCAAATGTGAACTCTAAAAAATCCAGTCCTTCAAGATGGAGTCCAACTGGCTAAATGGCCCTAAATTTAAAATAGAGCCCATTGACCATTTGCTAACTAGGTGCTTTGAGTTCCTGGCAAAGGGGCACCTCTGTTCAACTTTGAGACTTTCAGAGCTCATCTGAGCCAACCAATCAGAGCTCATCTAAACCAACCAATTAGAACTCATATCTATCAAGTCAGAACTCAGATGCGTCTACCAATCAGAGCTAAGCAAATTTGAATTTTTCATTTGCATAAATGGACTTGACTGGGAACGTTCTCTATACAAGCCAAACTCTCCCTTGTTTTCTGAAATGCACCATTGTTTTATACCAAAGTCTCTCTGGTTTGCAAACTGTTCACTGGAATTAGGTCTCTTTCTTCCAAATTTCTTTTCAGAGAAATTTTGTTCACATAGGGCTCAGCTACATGACACAGTAAGGCATACAGTAAACTGGATAATGTTTACCAAGGTTACCCAAAGTATTAGTCTTTATTTGCTGAGAATGCTGCACATATCACATGAATCCTGATGGGCTTCTTTCTATTCCGCTTTAAGAATGAGAAAGCCAAGACTCAGAGCAAAATTGTCCCCTACAAAAGCTCACACTCTTCCCATTATTGTGGCATGCCTTTTAAGTTGTTTATTTAGCCGATAGCTGCTCTACTCATTAAGAACTCTTAGCATATCAAGATGGTTTTCATTCAATTTGGCAGTGACATATAATGCTTATGTTTACTCCACTACTCTGAAGGCAAATTACTTTTTCTTTAAACACAGTTTTAATGTACAAATGGTCCTGATGGACACAGTTTAAAAATAAACCAATAGACCTGAATTCCTAGGCCTAGTATACTAACGTGTTGATCATTTATCAGCACAAGAGGTTTGGTTGATATGTTCTGCCCAACATGAATGCAGATGTAAAAGGGATGGCCATAAACGCACAGCCACTGTGAGGTCTAGATTACTTCAGAGTCTTTTGTGAGTCTTCCTTGACCAACACATACAAATAAACAGTCCTTCACTATCAAGTATGATGTTAGCTGTCGGGTTTTCATAGATGCCCTTTATCAGATTGAGAAAGTTCTTTTCTGTTTCTAGATGATAACTGAGAGTTTTTAATCATCTATTGATGTTAGATTCTGTTAAATAATATTTCTGCTTCTGTAGAGATGATGATATTGTTTTTCTTCTTTATCTGTTAATACGGTAAATTACACTGATTCTTCTTTAAGTGTTAAATCAAACTTAAATTCTTGGGGAAAAAAATCAACTTGACCATATTCATTCATTTCATTCATATTCATTTTTAGATAAAATCCATTGTTAGACTCAATTTGCTAAGATTCTGTTTAGAATTTTTATGACAGTATTAATGAGAAATATTGGTCTACAGTTTTTTTTTTCTTGTAATGCCTTTGTCTGGCTTTGGTATCAGGCTAATGCTGGCTTCATAGAATGAACACAAAAATTTTCCCTCCTCTTTGATTTTCCAGAAGACTTTATCTAAAATTGGTATTGTTTATTCATTATAGGTTTGATAGAATTCATCAATGATGCCATCTGGACCTAAAATTTTCTGTCTGGGAAGATTGTAAACTACGACTCAATTGTGTTAATGGTCATAGGACTATTCAAGTTACCTATTCTATTTTTTTCTGCACAAATTTTTGGAGTTTGTGTACTTCAAGAAATTGTTCATCTGTCTAAGTTGTTGGACTTATTGGCATGAAGTTGTTCATAGTATTCCCTTATTCTCCTTTTGATACATCCAGAACCTATGGTGATACTACCTCTGTTATTTTTGATACTGGTAATGTGTGCATTTGTCTCTTTTTTTCCAGTTAATTTGTTTAGATGTTTTATAATTTTAATGGTCTTCTCAAAGGATCAGTTTTTAGTTCCTTTGATTTTTTTTATGGCTCTTTGTTTTCTATTTTATTCTTTTCACACTGATCTTTATTGTTTACTTCATATTGTATTTACTCCTCTTTTTCTAATTTCTTAAAGTGGACACTGAAGTTTTATTTGTTTGAAATGGTTTTTCTTTTCCAATGAGAGTGTACATTACTACCAATGTCTCACTCATTAATACCTTAGCAACGTCCCAGAAATTTGTTGTATTATGTTTTTATTTTCATTTAGAAGAAAATGATTTCTAATTTTTCTTCTGATGACTTCTTTAACTCATGGGTTATTCAGCAGTGTGTCATTTAATTTTCAAGCATTTCAGCTCTTTTCAAAGATTATTAGATCTCAAAACATATGTCATGATCTAAATCTTTTAAAATTTGTTTAGACTTTTATAATGTACCAGAATATAGTCTATCTTGGTAAATGTCTGTGTGAACAGGAAAATAATATGTATTCTGCTGTTTTTTGGTGGGGTGTTCTACAAATGTCTATCAAATTTTAATGGTTGATGTTGGTGTTCAGTTTTTCTATATTCTTTCTTGTTGTCTGTTTAGTAGATCTGTCCCTTGCTGAAAGAGGGCTATTGAAATCTTCAACTGTAACTGTGATTCTGTCTACTTCTCACTGCAGTCCTATGAGGTTTTGTTTCAAACATTTTGAATCCCTATTTTTTAACTGCATAAACCTTCAGGATTTTTATGTCTTTCTTGGAGAATTGACTCATTTTTCCATCATGTTATGCTCCTCTTTAGCCCTGGTGATAGTCTTGTTCTGCAATCTATTATGTTTGATATTAATATGACTATTCTAGCTTTCTTTGAATTAGTATTTGCATGGCACATAACTTTCCACCCTTTTACTTGTAACTCATCTTTGTCTTTATAGTTCAACTGAATTTTTATAGACAGCATATAGTTAGGTTTTGTTTTTTATCTAATATAATAAACTCTATTAATCAATGTATTTAGCCTACTTTGATTTAGTGTAATTATTGATATGTTTGGATAAAATCTGCTATCTTGTTAGCTTATCATTTATGCCTGATTTTATATTTTAATCGTTTGCCCTAGTGTTTGCAATATACGTCTCTGATTGATTAGAGTCTGCCCTCAAGTGACTTTTTCTTGCCTCATCTGTAGTAGACAGACATACCCATCCTGTGCAGTTGGTTCCTTCAGTCCACCGTTTTTGTTATTTTTCCATCTGCTTAACTTTGACATATGCTACAAATACATAAATCACTGCAGCCACTTTTGCTTTAGACAGAGGTAGATATTTTCAAGTTTCCTCTTCCCCATCTGCAATCAGCTTTTGCCAGTCCCTGAAGGGTGGTGGTATGTGTGGCCCTTCCCAGCAGTCAGAGGTCTTGTTTCTCAGGAGAGAAGAGATTTCTCCAAAGGGGATGCTGGTCCCCTACCTAGACATGTGTCTCAGGGATGCTGCCTGGGGACTCATACTGGCCTGTCACTTTTGTGAGCGTCCAGTGAGATGCACAGGGAGGAGCCCACGGACAGTGTAATTCCCCATGCCAGAGTCCCAGGCCTCTGCATCCCTTTCCTAGCTGACACTTGACCTTTAGCTAAACAATTTAGCTGGGTTCTGCCCTGTGTCTTGTATCATCTACCTGCAAGCAAAGGATTGTGTTCCGTGTTTCCTTGGAGGTGCCCACTCCTTAGATTTTGAGGTAGTTGATAGTCTTAAGGCTTTGGCTTTCTAATGGATTCAAAATAAAAGTTATGAGTATACATATCTTCTCCCTTCATTGTTGTGGATGTAAGGGTGGGAGATGCTCTTTCTGGCTTTTACATTCCGCACGGAAACTAGAAGTCCTCGCTAAGTTTTCTGTGTTTTATATCTTCCCCAAGACCGCCAATTCCATTCACTACATTGGTGGTTCCTAAGGCAAAAGGAAAATTCTGCCATCAATTGAGGATAAGAGTTCACCTTCCAGGCAGGGTGTGGCAGCTCACACCTGTAATCCCAGCACTTGGAGAGGCTGAGGTGGGAGAATTCCTATAAGGCCAGGAGCTCGAGACCAGCCTGGGCAACATAATGAGATACCCGTCTCTACAAAAAATAATTTAAAAAAATTAACTTGGCATGATGGCTGTCCCTGTAGTCCCAGCTACTGGGGAGGCTGAGGTGGGAGGATCGTTTGAGCCCAGGAGTTCAACTCTATAGAGAACCATGATCACCAACAGCACTCTAGCCTGGGTAACAGAGCAAAATCCTATTTCTAATTTTTTCTTTAAGGAACTCAGTTTCACGGAAAAGAAGACACCTTTCCTATAACAAAGGACTCACTATGCTAGCTTGACTGCATCATCTTGGAAACACCACATTATGTAACACACCAAGAAGGCAACAATACAAGATGTACTTAACTTTCTGACACCATGGCAAACCCATATCAAGCCAAGGCGGTGTCAGAGGACAGAGGACACTCAGGCTTCTTAACTCAAGAGTCATGTAGTGCAATTCCAGGGTGGGGTATTTGAGAAGGGGTCACCTATGTCCATGCAGACCCCGACCCCCTCATATTTGAAAGACTACAGACATGAAATTTACTAATGGATGCTCTTACAGAGATTTTGTCTATTTTGGTCAATGCCAAAAGGTGTCTAGAATAAGCCCGAAGACATTTGCTAGAGTGTCTCTCTTACAAGTTGATATTCCCAGGGTGTTCTTGTTTCTTGGGTAATTCTTAGAATTTCCAAAGAAAGATGCTTTTTTTCACTTATCCAAATAATATGGGAGTAGCAGTTAGACACAGAGTGGTCAAGGAAGCAGAGTGGGTATTGTCAATATCCTGGGAAGGACACTGTGCTTGTGAGCCCAGGAATGTCCCAACACTCTCCAGGGAGGGTCTCTGATGACGGTGTTTAGACAAGTCTACATATAGACAGATGCTGAGTCAGAAGCAGCATGAGAGAGAATGTCAAAGCCACCCACTCAGAACACAGATCTCAGGTGCCTCTGTCCCACTTGACATTGGAGACAAGCAGTACCGCTGGAATGCAGAATCCCATTGACTGGGTTGGATGGACGAGAGAAACCACCACCATCTTCACTTTGTTCCTGCTCTCTGCTTGAGGGTTGGTCCCCATGTGCGTATGATTTATTGGCAATTTATTACACCCAGGGGAGGACACGGATGCCTGGCAGCAGGGTCTTCTGATGCGCAAACAAAATGCGTTTAATTTGACTCAGTGTATTACAAGCATTATAATCCCCCTTTTGACTTTAACATGATCGACTAATCTCATCTGTTCAGAGGGATAAGCCTGTCTCAGCCCTGATGGCAGGCTTAGAGAATGAGAGAAATTAGGGCATTCCCAGAGATTATGCACTGGGACAGCAGATAAGGTTTTGAGGAGAGAATCCTCCACAAGTGGCTACTTGTGGCAACGTGACCATGGGGAGGCAGAGTCACTGCAGGGGGACAGGGTGTACATGTGTGCCATCAGCTGGGTGTGCATATGTGTGTTGTGAAACAGGTCTGCATACGTGTGCCATGAGACGGAATGAATGCATGTGCTGTGAGACAGGGCTGCACACATGTGGGGAGCCCTCTGTGTGGAGCCCATGTTGTAGTCTGAGGCACAGTGTGCACCTAAGTCTCAAAGTCCCTTTTCTTAGAAAGATGATAAATTAGTGATTCTGGAAGTGCTGTACACATGTGCCATGAGACGAGGTGAATACAAGTGTTTTCAGTGAGACAAAGGTACATGCTTGTGTAGTGAGATGGGTTCATGGGTGTACCATGAGACAGTGGTGCATATGTTGTCTTGAAACAGGGGTACATGCCTGTGTAGTGAGACAGGCATTCACATGTGTGCTGTGAGACAGTGCACATGTGTGCCATGAGACAGGGATTCACATATGTGCTGTGAGACAGAGGTTCACATGTGTGCCATGAGACAGGGGTTCACATGTGTCCTGTGAAACAGAGATGCACATGTGTATGTTAAACAGGGGCTCATGTGTGTGCTGTGAGTTAGCAGTGCACGTGTGCCATGAGACAGGGATGCACACACGGGAAGCCTTTGTATGCACCCCATGTTGCAAGGCTGAGGCACCACAAGTGTCCACATCTCAGAGCCCCTTTTCTAGGAAAGATGGAAAATTAGTGATTCTGGGAGAAGCACATCCACCAACATGCATGATCCTACTTGTTTAGGGAAACACTTCCTGACTGACTGTCCTAGGAGAAAGGAACACACTTTCCTCACCAAAGCAGGATGTGGGCCTGCCATAGCGCAGGGCTGGTCTGATAGAAGAGACAGACGTGAACCGACTGCAGGATGGTGACCGAGCATGAGGTTAGAGTCAGACTACCAGGAAAGTGCAGGCAAGCAGGGCCAGGCAAGCTAACTCAGGTGACTGTCATGGTCAGGTCATGTTCCTGGGGCTTGCAGTGGAGTTCGTTTGGAAAGACCAAAACACTCTTCAAGTGAAGCAAGCATTGAATAACATCAAAGTGTCCCCATTCTTCAAATGCATGAAGCTTTCCAAATTTCTTGAGAGCCATCGTACACCCCTGGGATAGTGCCATCCATACCCACCTGAACCTCAGGACAGGGCAGAAAAGGCTGATGCCATGCAAGGATTAATAACTCTTCATGGGAGGCATGGTGTGTTCCAGGCCATCCCAGCCTAATGGTGGGCACAATGTTCAGGAAATGGGGTTTGTGCAGCTCTCTCTCCTCTGGGACTCCAGTGCTGTGGGTCCTGTGGTCCCACTCTTGACACTTCCTTAGAAAATGTTATCCATGGTCACCACCAAGAAGGTCCCATCCCAAGCACTTCCAGTTCCTGTGTGCAGTCCTGGAATCTTTCTCTTGGCACCAAACTCTTCAGCATGCCTAGTATGCTCTCATCTGGCTTCGTGTGTGGTGAGTGACTATGTCCTGTTGTGGAGGAGTAAATTGTGACAGAGAGAGGAAATGTGGCCTTTCTGAGGCAACACTGGAATGGGAAGGTCAGGGTGGGATCTAGACCAGTCCAGCTCAGAGTCCCCCAGGTAACCACATGCCAGGCTGCAGAGAGGAGCCGCCTGGCCTCCAAGCTCCACAAGGTCCCCAGGTCTTCAGGGTGAGGCCCATGCCCTGAGGCACCTCCACCCAACAGACCCAGCCTCACCTGCACCAAGGGCAGAGCTCAGCCAGGGCATCAGATGTGGAGATGGAAGGTGACCTTGGCTTGGATTCTCCAGTTACAGAGGGCTTGTCTGTGAGGAAAGGAAGGAAGGAAGGAAGGAGGAGAAAGATAGGGAAGGGGGAAGGGTGGAAGGAAAGAGGAAAGAAGGGAGAAAACCTTGTTCAGTGAGAACAAGGAATTTGCATCTTACTATACTATGGAAAGCAGAGGTTTTTCTAAAGGGCAGTATGTTTCCAGCTATATTCTTCCTCTGATTATGACTCTTCTGCTAGTTGAAGGGCATTACCCCCTTCTGCGGTCCCCTCTGCCTCGGCCCTCTCTGGCTTCCAGCCTGAGCACAGCTGCAGCCCATACTTCCCATGAGGACTTGATCTGCCTCCAGAGACTTAGGAATTTTTGTTTGCCTTGAATTTTCCCAACTAACCTCTAGGGAATGGTCCTTCCTGGTAAGCTGCAGCCTGGCACAACCAAGAACAGCCCCTTCCCCTTCAAGAATCATGGAGTGCAGATTGAAAGTGACATGCAGGGACTCATATAATCCAGGCCTTTCTGTGGTGGGACCTCGGTCTCCCCTATATCAGCATGATGGGATGGACCTTGATATTTCTTCCTGCCTGTCCTGTCTGTTCTCACGGGGATGAATGTTTATGAATAATCTTATGGATGTAGACATAAATCTAGACAGTTTTTTGGTATGTCATTCTGTGACACATAAAATGAACAAAGGTAAATATTAAAAACAATAAGAAAAAAAACTTGTAACTGGGCAGTGAAATTATTCGCAGAGTAATATCACATATGTATATTTATTATTTGAAACCAGTTCAACTTTCCTGTAAAGCTGATGTTTATGGAATTTTAAAAAATAAACATAGAAATTGACCTTCCTGGTCTTAAAATTTGAGAAACACTTTTCTTATCTGAGCTCCTTTCTCGAGGAAACCATCAGACCTTCCAGATTGCATCAAGGAACCGAGACTCAGATCACTGAATCTGGACAATGAGATCCAGCCCCCTCCTCTGCCATGATGTCTAATACACCATCCTGTGGTCCAACCCTGCTTCATTATCCCTTCCTAATTCCTGTTTTCCCACATGCAGTTACCTTCTTCCCTGCATATAAACCCCTAATTTTAGTCAGTTGGAGAGGCAGATTTGAGATTTGTCTCCTAATTTGACTCCTCATCTGATGTTGTCAGAATAAAGCCTTCTTCCCCCGCAATACTCATTGTCTCAGTGATTGGCTTTCTGTGCTGCAAGCATCAGGATCTCCACCAAACCCCTGGTGTTTAGGTAACAGATTAAATATTTTAATCCAGCACTTTGGGAGGCCAAGACAAGAGGACTGGCTGAGCCAAGGGGTTTGAGACCAGCCTAGGCAAGACCTCATCTCTACAATAAATCAAAACATTAGCCAGGCATGGTGGCACATGCCTGTAGTCCCAGCTACTTGGGAGACTGAGAACGAAGGATCTCTTGAGGCCAGCAGGTCGAGGTTGCTGTAGCTGTGAACATGCCACTGCACTCCAGCCTGGGTGACAGAGTGAGACTGCAACTCAAAGGTTTTATTTTATTTTTTTAATTTGGCAGATATATGGTATTGCATCCAATATAACTCACTATGAATTGTGAAGCTTATGAGCCATTAAGAAACACAGATAACAGTGCCAATTCATTAAAATAAGATTAAATCATCACTTACATTATTATTATTATTATTATTATTATTATTATTATTTTACTTATTGAGACAAGAGCTGCTTGGTCTTCTTTAAATAGTAATATTTATGTTGCACTATTGTGGATGCATTTTAATGCTCTTTTTAACAGTTGGTGCTCTTTTTAGAGAGATTGAGCAAAAATGAAATGGTTAAGTTATTTCTGATCCATGTTTACAGTCAGCTCTGACTCTTCTGAACCACTTTGTGACTCAGCACTCCAGCCATTTAGTACAAGCCATTTCACGAGTGTGTCACACAGATTTCAATGGTGGGTCCCACCTGGACTGAATCACATGTCATTGGAGCTTAAGCATTCTGCTGAAAGACAGAGTGAAGCTTCTGGGAAATTTTCTCCCAACACCATAGTGGCAGTCCCTTGTGGATGTATGAGTTGGCCCAACCCATCTCAGTGCTGAATTTTCTTTTCCCTATTCGAAGGCATTTTGTAATTATCCCTGCCTTCAGGGTCTTTGGCCTGGGAGTGGGAAAAATGTTTTAACAGGGAGTGCAGCTTCACACATGTGTGGTTATCTTTCTTCTTTCTTCCTTCAGTACCATGAAATATGTGACTTTTGGTCAGCAAGGAAATGGGAATATATAGACAGTCCTCTGATGATAATTATCTCCTTCGAAATATTGAATTAGGCAATTTCTCTCTGAGTATGAATTACCTTGTATAATTGTATAATATTCTTTTTTTCATAATATACGGTAACTTTTTGTTTCCATGATGAATGGCAGTGTAATCGTAAGACATTCTTGAACCATAATTAAGCACAACATGTATAAAGCCAACAACATGTGTGGCTCAAGAGAAGTGACAGTGTATGTGCAGGCAACGTAAATTTTTTTTGTACAATGTTAAAATTCTGGAACCTCAGATTGTGACTTCATCGAGAGATAGGAACTTTTCAGATGCACTCTGATGAGATCACAATTGGAGCAGGGTGGGCCCTACACCCAGTGACTGGTGTCCTAAGAAGAAGACACCAGAGACACACATAGAGAGGAAGACCACAGAAGACAGGTGGAGACTGAAGCGACACAGCCACATGGCACCAAGGGAGGCTGAGGACTGTAGGGAACCACCAGAAACTAGAAAAAGGTGTGGGGTAGATCCTCCCTCAGAATGTCCAGAAGTGTCAGGGTTTCGGACTTCTCCAAAACTGAGAGAATAAATCTGAAAGATTCATAAATAAATCAGAAAGAAAAGAGTGGCATGTGATGGAAAGACCTGTGAGCCACCTTGTCATGGCTGCTCGCCTCCTGGAATCCTTTTCTTCCTCCATTCAGAGTTTAAATCGCCAGGTCAGTTGCTATAATTGCTTCCTCTAGACGTGTGTGTCTTCTCACTCTTGGTGGAACCTCAAGCCTGGTCAACCCACTCTCACCTGCTCCTTGTGGAGAACTGTGGGGGTTGCCTGTGCCACGTCAGTTGGTCTCAAGTTTCATCCATGGTCCTGATTGCTGCAACAGCTAGACTGTATTCCCCTGTAAGTTCTCCATGGTACCCGCCACCCCAACTAGTACATCCCTTTTTTAAAATCCTTTTAAGTCGGTATTTTTAAAAAAATAGACTTTGTTTTTTAGAGCAGTTTTTAGTTTACAGCAAAACTGAGAAATCACAGAGATTTTCCATATATGCCCTGTCCCCCAAGTACCCACAGCCCTTCCCACCATCATCTTTCTCCACTTGCCTCAATAGATAAAACTACACTGACACATCATATTACCCACAGTCCATGGTTCCCATGAGGGTTACTCTTGGTGTTGGGCATTCCGTGGGTTTACACAAGGGTCTAATATACATGAACTCTTATTGTATCATACAGAGTGATTTCAAATCAGCGTCTTTTTAGCCTTTCTTATTTAGCTAATTATACACAACACTTTTTATATTCGCTTTTGGAGGACTTTCTTTTCAAAGTGCACTTCTGACGGGAAATAAAATTTACAATGTGGTGTTCACGCAGAACCACTTCATCAATCAATGCATGTAATTCAATTTTTGTTAAAAAAAAATCTTGAAAATATTCAAGATAGTTTTGGGGCGGGAGTTTATATCCAAGTTGAGAAATAAGCACAGGTAGGCCAAATAATTGGGAACAGCAAACAGCCCTCAGCCACACATTTATTTAACACCTGCTGTGTGCCAGGCATAAATGGCCTGGGTGGAATTGGTTAAAATCTCTGCCCTGCAGCCGAGCAGATGAAAGTTATTTAGGAAAGAGCTATGCAAATTCAGAGGCTCCATGGGCCAAGTACAAGGAAGATCTATCACCGGTGATCTTTTATCTCATTCCACGTATTGGAAGATAGCAAATACAAGAAACTAGGATCAAGTTCAACCACAAAACTCCTTAAAAACAAAGCCAAACCAATATATCCAATCCTAAGCTTTGATGCAATAATTTCTTGCATTTTCCTATTTTCTTTTTCCTAATGAAGTTCAAGAAGAATTGTTCTCAAATACATTACAAAGTAAAATCATTAGTATCGTGTTTTTCTTGGCTTGGGAGTTACATACGGGCATAAATATCCTCAAACCCCCACGCACCTCTACGTTTAGATAATTAGATCAAATTGGATTCTAAACACTTTTATGTAGTCCCTATAAATAGCTTCATTATTCCAGAAAATAGTTTAAAAGTTAGGAGAATATTGGAACTTTTGGGGAGATGGTTGCAGAGACACAGTAAATTCAGAACCTGTCAGTTCAAACTCTGTATCTACTTAATGAAGGATTCTTCTTCATGGGACTCATCCTGGCAAGACATACCAGGTTCTTGGCGAAAAGAGAGATAGTTTGTCTTATATCTGGAATTTTTATTCCACCCCTTGAAGACTTTTGTTGAGGATATAAAACAACTGAGGGTGTCAATAGGGAGCCATCACCTCTTCACGGCAGGCAAGAAATTCCAAAAATGTTTAGTCTGTTTTGCTCCATTCTCCCGAAGAAAAGGTTATATTTCCTTTTTCAGTGCCTATAATCTTTTTAGAACCTTCTCTTTATTGAGCCTATAAACATCTCAGTGCAGCAGCAAATCATCACAGTCTGTAGAAAACCCATCAAAAAGCCACCCAGCAAATGATGCTGAGAAGATGACGTTCATGATACTTGAATTAACTAATTTTATGATGGTATTTATAGCACCTGGAATATTTGGACCAATTGTTGCCCAACAAACCATTTGATAGATAAAGTCAGGATACTGTTCAAAGAGTCATTTACACAGGCTGCACATTTTTCAAACATTCATTCTATTGCATCTTGCTTAATAGTGTATAACTCCCTGGTTTTTCTAAAAATCATCATTGGAGGAAAAAAAGTCTTTTGCTTTACTGTGGTATAATGATGGTATCCTGGCAGAGTGGGATGAACACCAACCTAAAAATAAGAGTCCTTTGGGTATATCTGACTTTGACATTAGGTCATTTGACCCTTGTCCAATTTTGCTCTTTTGTCTGTTTCTTGGCTGTAGATTGAGGGTGTTGAAGGTGATGATTTAACGTCACGTCTTTTCCTGAATCCTGTGACTCAGGACAGAGACTCACTAAACAGCGAATACTTCATGCATGATTGTTGTCAGGGCTTTAGAATGCTTTTGTGGTGCCAAGAGCATCCCATTTCTCAGTTTCACCCATGAAATAAGAGAAAATCTGTGCAACTAAAAATAGAGCAGCAGTTTACTATTATGAGAAAAAAATAAAACTTCTGAATTTATCTGCAGAGTTCTCCAAGTGTGCAGCTAGTTCAAGTCCATATCTCACTTAGACACCTGCCTTCTGTCTCTTCTTGCCTATATCAAACCTTAGGTTTTAAAGTACACTTATTTTATATAAAGTAAATTATAAAAGGCAGTATTAAATATCTATTTTCTAATTTCGTTAGTGAACATGAGCAAATTATTTCATGCATTCAAAATATTAACTATTCATCACTTTAAAATAAGAGCAGAAGAAATTATAATCCTTATGTTTTGAGTTACTCTGAAATTATTTCCTTTTTTTTATTTTTTGGGATTGGTGTTTCACTCTGTCGCCCATGCTGGAATACAGTGGCATGCTCACAGCCACCGCAACCTCAACCTGCTGGGCTCAGGCGATCTTTTCACCCCAGCTTTCCAAGTAACTGGAACTACAGACGCGTGCTACCACACCCGGCTAATTTTTTGATTTGTTGTAGAGACGAGGTCTCACCAAGTTGCCCAGACTGGTCTCAAACCCTTGAGCTAAGGCAATCATCTCTCCTTGGACTTCCAAAGTGCTGGGATTACAAGCGTAAGCCACCGCGCCTGGCCTGAAATTATTTCATGAGGTAATATCATTAGCAACATACATTTCTAGATGATGCTTCAATAAAACAGAAAGGAAAAGTTTTACTTGAGCAGAAATAAGACGTTTTATATTTAAAGCAACACTCTTAAAGTTAAAAGATATTTAAAAAGCATCCTCTAAACACACATCCAGCAAAATGTTTTTAAACCTTTAACCATAACCCTCTGTTCACTTGTTTCATCATCATCTCCTGCTGACACCTTTTACATTGTGTGATCTGACTGGTTAAACTCATAGTTGTCCCAAAAGAGCTTTATACCAAACATTAACAAAAGAAATGTAACCAAGGAACATATTCACAAATACATTTCAATACAAATGTATCTTTTGAAAACAGTGGTCACACCAAGACCTTGTGGTAAAATTACACGTACTGTGCTACTGCATGGCTCCTTTCAGTGTGATATATGAATTCAGAATCAGAACAATGCTGGTAATACTGGTGTGATGTGTATACTAGTAACAGATCTTTGACCTGTTCCTCAGGGACTTTTAAGTCATGCTTCACATTCAGTTTTGATATCAGCCAAAAGCTCGGGGAACATTCCTCCTGCCGTGCAGACAAATAGGTCAACGAGCACAGAGTCTTTGTCTCTGACTTCACATGATATCCACCTCTCAGATTCTAAAGAAAAAAAAATAAAAGGAATGTTCTTTGACACTAAACCATATTTGGAGAAATTCACTGCAAAGCTGGAAATCAGAGTATTGCTCCCTGTGGAACTATGTAGAATGCGGTGAGAGATTGGGAGCGAATTAGCTGTGTTCGCCCAAGGCAAGCAAAGTGAATCTCCATCAGAGACAACGCACAGTGTAAATCTAATCGTTTTGCATCTGCTTCCATGGGGGGGGGGGCATTAATGGCACTTCTGAGTCCTGCAGACCTTTTATTTGCTACTACCTTTTAATAAGGTGAAGGCCAAGAGCATCTCCAGCTCTCTCATATTTTTACTGGTGGTGAGTTTTTTGTGCCTTTGCAGGAACTACCAGGTTGATTTCTACTCATGGTGTCAGGCAGAGACCACAGGAGGACAGGGTCCAGGGACTGAGTCCTCACTCCTGCCCCTAGCTGCGTGGCTCTGGGTCAGCCATGAAGTTTAATCTGCAAAATGGGAGATTTAGGTGGACTGTGAGCTCTAAAACTGTACGATCCTTTGAGTCATCCTGTGAGCTCTAAAACTGTATGATTCTTTGAGCCATCGAGCTCTCAGACCACAAATGGAACCAAGAGGAACACTCAGCATAGAATGAATACTGTAGATTTTGATATAGAATATATATTTCAGTGCCCTTCCAAATGTGTCCTTGTGCTGTTCAAGGATTGTGGGGGAAAATATGGGACTGAACAGCAAATCAGGGTAAGGAATAACAGGGAGGGTGTTTAATGAGTCTAACTGGTAGAGAACTAGTAGAGAAAGGATCCAGAATGTGAGGATAGTCTTGTGTTCATCTTTACAGAGTTTATATAGTTTATCATGTCAGGGAGACCACGGGGGACCAAGCAATGCATTCCACTCTATATTCTCTGCTACCCTAAAGATGCCAGGTCATAATGGCTCCATTTGTAGATTGAATTTCCAAGATGATTGATGTTAATAATGGTGGTAATGATAAAACTTCCTGCCTCGCCTCAAAGGGATGAGGTTCTCCTGTGTGTTGACATCTGGAATGTCAACAGTTTTGATCTGAAGAATACACTAAGCCAGAGCCTGACTTTTCTATGATCTAATTGTTTTGGGTTCATAGCAAACAACATCAAGTATCTGCCCATCATGTGGGACAAGACGTTTATGTGGGGGTGTGTGAAGGAGTGAGGGTGTGGGATTGTGTGTGAGGGTATGTGTGCATTGTGAGGGTGTGCGATGGCATTTGGCTGGGGCTTCTGGGACCCCGCTGCTCTCCCAGCACAGCCCCAGCTCTCTGGGCCAAAGCCTCTCCTGGTCCACATGGTCCAGCTGGTGGGGATATTGATCTCCATCTCCTGATGAGCCTGTCTGTTCCTTCACACAGGCATCCTCTCCCTGCCTGGGGTGTTGGTCTCTATCTCCAGATAAGCCCAGCCTACCTCTCCACACAGGTGACCTCTGCTTTCTTGTGCTGGTCATGGGACCCACACTGCCAGGCACATTTACAAAGTCTATGTCCAGGACCACTGAAGGAACAGAGCATGGAAATTAACATCATTTTCTTTTTCCGGAAAGAGAATTCTCAAGTCGATGATCAATTTAACAAACATGAGTATAATTTTCCTAATAATAATAATAAATGGATACATTCTTAAATGACAATTTTTAAATAAATGCAATAAAAATTACTATGATTATTATGGATGAGTGATTATCTTGGATGAGTGAAAATAGGTGTTGTTTTCTCAGAGATGCTGTCTTTTATCTCTGCGCTCTGGGTCTAAGACTAGGCACCAACAGATATGCTCAACACATGGCCTTTGAAGGTTTGAGTGAAAGAATACATGAATTATTGATTTTTTGAGAATGACCCAGTAGGACGGTATCACAGAGCCCTATGGATAACCCACATATCTTCAGAAAAAAATCCTGCAAGGGTAACATCCAAACCAATTGATAATTTCTGAATCTGTGAACCATTTCACATGAAACTAAATTTATAAGTTTCTATAGTTTAATTTCTGAATTTAATGAGTTTCTGTAAAATGAAACTAGGTCATAATCAATGGTACAATGACTCAGGTATTTCAATTTTATAAACTGGTGTCTCAGTTTCTATCTCCATCTTTCATGGCCTTCAATTCAATTAAAGTCATAACTGTTGATTTTCAGTACATGTGGGGTAATTTAGGATGCTTAGGGCTTAATAAAACAGAGCCCTCACCTGCAAGGTGCTTATATTCTTATATGGGAGAAACATTTACATACATTAGTCTATTTGACAGGGCAGAGAAATAGCTTTATAAAGGGCACAGGAGGACAAAGAGATGATTTCTGAGGAGAAACGTAATGGTAATGCAAATCTGGGATAATTCTGTTTAGCTCAAAGTTAAGATGAATTGTTTCTTACTGATGAAAGAGGGTTGATTATGCTTTTAGACATATTGTTTCAGCACAAAAGATACTTCAGGCTCACTATTAAAATAGTCATCACAATTTCAACTGATCTATTAATTCATAGCTATTATAATAACCCTGGCAATTAGTTTTTGGTGATCCTCTACTATAAAAATTATTATTTTGCACTATAATTATAATGTTAGCCATAACTCATGCTATTAGAATACTTACTGATTACAGTTAACTTCATAGCCTCTAAAATGCTCCTGTATTCAAGTTTTACAGTTTCCAGATCTGTCTCATGATTTATGTTATGCCACTAAGCTAGGCCCACTCGGAATCCATGAAATGTCAAACCAGAAAAACAACAGCACTTTATAGCCTCAGCTAGCATGC
The DNA here is from genome assembly GCA_963574415.1 of Tarsius wallacei. Classification (NCBI taxonomy): domain Eukaryota; kingdom Metazoa; phylum Chordata; class Mammalia; order Primates; family Tarsiidae; genus Tarsius; species Tarsius wallacei. Next base: position 68,305 of record CAUYQG010218232.1, read on the forward strand.
ACACTCATTTACAATTTTATGGTGCACCCTCTTGATACTGAGAACTATTGGGATTTCTGAACTCTTTAAAGCCATCTTTATAAAGATTTTCCTGAGCCAGTAATTTTAAATGACTATGGTACCTTGTCAAAGGCCCTTAATTAAAATCATCTCTGAATGTCAGCAAGAGGGATGGAGTAGAGAATGATTTAAAGACCACAGACAAGTCTAACTGAACAGGATTTTCCATCATTTCAACATTTTCCTTTTGCTAAAGTGATTGAATAGATTATTTATGAACATTAAGCAAATTTTCTGGAATTAAAAAAAAATTATATCCCATCCATTCTGGGGAACACTGCCCTTGTCAGGGAGTGACAAAATGTGACATCCACTATGGAGGAACAAAACATCCACTGTGTTTTGGACACAAAACTCTTTCATCACTAGGTCTCAGAACTATGGGTCCTAATGTGTACTTTCTATTATATGATTTGGACTTTTCTGTCTCTCTAATTTTATTATAGAAGATATATGGGTATTACAAGGTATCATAAAAAGCAAGGTTTGTAATTGTGTTAGTGTGTGGTTATAAAGGAATACCTAAGACTCGGCACTTTGTAAGTGAAAAAGGCTTTTTGGTTCATGGTTTTGCATGGCACCTGCATCTGCTGGGCTTCTGGGGCGGGGGTGCCTTGGGAGGCTCTTCTGGAGGAAGGCAAGTTGAGCAGACATGTCACATAGAAAGAGGGGAAGCAAGAGAGAGAAGGAGGTACCAGGGTGTTTCAAACAACCAGCATCGCGTGAACTAGTAGAGGGGAACTCAATCATTACAGTGAGAATAGCACCAGGCCATTCATGAGGGATCCACCTCCATGACCCAAACACCTTCTACAACGCATCTCCTCCAGCACTGGGGTCACACTTGAACGTGAGATTTGGAGGGGACAACAGCTATCCAAAGATATCAGTAATTAACATTCTCTCTTGGGATGTAGGGAGCAGGTGGGGAGATAGCAACACGGGGTGTTGATTTGGGCATTTTCTTCTTGGTGGAAAAAGCAAGGACTGTGTTCTGAACTGGATGTCTGTGAATGTGATATAACTAGAACTTTCTCTTACCTGGCTTCCCTGAAGGAATGAAATCTTATTCCCCACACCTTTCTGCTGATATCATGGGACATTGGTCTCACTTGGTCATGGCTGAGTTTCCGCTGAGAAGGTCAACTGAGAGCAAAACGTCTTCCAGAACAATCCCTCCATGCCTCAGAAATGCAACATGGTGGGTTCTGTGCTACGTGTGCCCTTCTTCAGGACTGGCAACACACATGAACTGACACAGATGTTGTCAGAAGCCTCTGGAAACAAGGCACCTTTGCAGAAATCTCCTGAAGAGGGCTCAGTTGTAGACAACAATGGTTAGAAATTGTTTTTCCATTGGCTTTAGGATACAAAGATCCAGGGGAGTACTAGGTTAGTGGAAGAAGATTCAAGGTCTGGGACCACGTTCTTGTCTTAGGGTTTGTGGTTTGGACTTATATTCAAGATGTTGATACTAGTAAAGAATATGTTGAGATTGGATACAAAACTAAGGTCAAATAATACAAATTGGAGAGCAGGGCTCTGAGGAACTACTTTCTCCATCTGAAAGGCCTGTTGCTGGGTGACCAGGACTAGCACTTCACACTTCCATGAGGAATTTCCTTAGAAATTTCTAAGGAAAGGCAGATTGACAGGGACAACTCAATTATATCATACAGATTTATTTTTTATTTTTTTGACATAGGATTTAGAGAAATAGTTTTGCCCACTTTCCTCCTAAGAAAAAGTGTGTATAGACTTTTCAAAAATATTATACCTTTCCACGAGGGCTATATATTTGAATATAATTTAATCAATGGTTTATATATGATGCACACTTAATTTCTAGGTTAATTCTAATTTGCTTTTAGTGTACTGTAAACCAGATGTTCTTGGAAAGAAAAAAAAAACAAGCTTAAGCTTTTTATTTTGTGTGTGTACATGTGTGTTTTGCTTGAGGCATAAAAATCATTTTTCCCCTCTTCAGTGAGGTTGTTTTCAATTACAATTATGTTTTCACTACAAATCCAAAAAATTTAACGGATATGTTCAGTTATTAGTTTATCTTTCAACATACTGGTATTAATCCAGATTTTATGTTATGTATTTTTTAAAAACCTATTCAAATGACAGCCTTAATAACATCAAAAGTGTAGCAAATTTGGCCTCTTTCTCTCCATTCCCAAACATAAAAGCTAAGTACAGGACCATAGCTTCTGCCAATTGCTCAGGAAAACACATGTGCTTAGCACATGGGGCTGCCTGTTCACCCGAGCCCTCACGTACCTGCCAGGCTGAATGTGCTGTCAATGCAAAGACAGAAGCTCTCCACGCAGAAAGATGCCGTCTGTCCAAGACTGGCTAGTCCCAGTGCATGCACCCTGGATACACCAGCAGCGGTGGTCACTTTCATATTTAGAGGACAAGCTGAGCAAATATAAATTCCACACATTCCACTAACTTCCATAAAGCTCTCACTGAAATGATATTTGATGTTCACAATGTTCACATAACTAGTTGTGGGCAACAAACATGATTACCAATCCTGGGTGCTTTCAAAGATCCTTGATCACCAGACAGTTCACCCAGAGGAACATCTCAGTAAAGCAATTTTAGGGATACTTTAAAGTATTGACTCCATGAGGGGGAAAAAGGATTCATCACCCTAAGATTTTGTATTCACTCTATGTGCACAGTGACCAACAGCCCTGGCTTGTTTGGTAGAGAAGAAATTCTTGGGATGCAGGACTTTTGATTTTAAAACTGGTGATGTCTTAGACAACCATGTGTGAGTTACCCTATTTGCTAATGTCTTCCATATCTCCTTTTGGAAAGACATCTAGATTGTAGGGTCTATACTGTTTTCTTTTATTTTTAGTGCCTACTCTTAGCATTCTTTCGGTAAAACGTATAGTGTAGGGGACTCTTTTGCTAGTAAGAAAATCCCAACTCAAATTAGCTCATAGAAAATTTTAAAAAAATTAAAAAGTCAAAGCATGTATAGTGGTTCATATCTATGAGCTGAGATGGGTAGGGTATCTAGGCTGGAGAGTCCAGGCTCGCAAAGCCGCCATCTGCTGTACTGACTGGTGTCTTGTTTCTGCCTCCATCTTCACAGCCTTCTTCTCTACATTAGCCTCCTTATTGCCCAGCAGATGACCTTCCTCCAGGTGGGGACAAAGGGTTGTTTTGCTGCAATATTCCCTTCTAGATAACCTTTCCTTCCCAGACAGCAACCCCAGAGAA
>CAUYQG010218246.1:0-17699 GCA_963574415.1 Tarsius wallacei
GCTTATTAGTTTGTTATTTATTTCCATCACAGTATTCTTTACTGCTGTTATTTCTGCCATCAGCTCCTTCCTATTTTCTTCTTATCTCTCCTCAATTTTTTAAATTCTCTCTATTAATGTCTTGATGTCTGGGTTTGTTGCACATGACCAGTCATTCTAGGGGCTCTTCATTGTTTGTGTTCCGAAGTCTGTTTTCTCAGTATCTGACCTCCCAGGGGTCTGTGTGAGACCTATATTCTTCTTTTGTGCTGTTTTTCCCTCCCTACTTTTTCCTTCCCTCCACATCACCATCTTCTTTAATTCTGTTATTCAGGGGTGGGGGGGTTGCTTTTACTTCTGTTTGTTCAATCTCCTATTCTTCTTTATGTATATCCTCTTACTTTGTTCGATTCTGGAGTTGCACTGTAGGATGGGGGTATTCCTTTTTTACAGTTTTGAGATTTACTTAAGGGGGGAGGTGTGATTCAAATTTTATCTGCAGGTCCTGGCATCTGCCGACAGGTGTGTGGATAATCTGAAACCCACTTCCCACTGCCTTGGAATCTGTCCGTGCAGTGGGGTTGTAGGTTTACTCCCTGAAATAAAATGAGGTTAACAGATGGAAGAGAATGGAGCAGACAGTTGGGGGGAGAGGGAGGTGGAAAGAGAGAAGAGTAAGGGGGAGAACAGACGGGTGTGCCAACAAATGGAGAGAGAGACAAAAACTGAAACAGATAAAAACAATAGACCACGGCTACAAACTGACCAATTCCCATACAAAAAAAAACAACAACTAAAACATACAATGATGCTAACATACAAGCTAACCAATCTTCTTATTGGTGTGCTATTCCTCTATACAAAGATATGGTTTACAGAGAGAAGAAAAGAAAAAAAAAGAAAAAAAAAGGGACAAAACAAAAGGAATAGAATCGAGTCAGTAAACTAACAGAACCAATCAAGCACACTCTGAGACTTTTCGTTTATGTTCAATGTCCTTTCAGCTCTGATTTCTAGCTGTTTTTTCAGGCTGGTAAATTTGTTCACAGGGTCAGTTTCCTCTTTTGGTGTTGTTACCTAGAGTCACCAGCAGGTGGTGCTATCTCACGTCTCCAGATGGTCTTTATCTCAGCTGCTCATCCCCAGGGGAGGGAGCTGGAAAGAAGCCGGAAATGGGAGCCATGGCCCCAAGGCACATGGGAGGAGATCCACGGCCCAGCAGGATGTCATGGCGGCAGTAGTGGTGGCAGCGATCTCAGCAGATTCTGCCTGCAGGGGTTCCAAGGTACGAAGGCGTGGATCACCTCAGACACAGGAGGTGTGATGGGTGGTGCCAGTGGTGGTGGCCACGGCTGCTGCTGCCCAGACCGCGGTGATGCTTCAGCGGTGTCAGTGGCCGAGCTCCGTGTGAAGAGCAGGCTGCCAACAATGGGATCTGCAGCCCCCGGGGAGAGAGCCCGAGTCTTTCTGTGTCCTCTTTTGCGGAGGTCTCACAGACCAAGCTGCCCTGTCGCCATCTTGCCAGAAGTCCTTTCACCATTTCTTTAAATGTGTTCTATAGGGTTAATTCTTTCCTACCATTTTTGAAAACTAAATCAGTTCCCTGGTTCTTCTGGTTGTGATTGCTTTAAGTTCAGACACATGGTCTCTAATTAATAATTAAAATATTCAGTTGCATGTACTCATAAAAACTCTAAATTTAAAGCTGAGGTTTCCAGTTATTCCTAACTCTAGCCTGCTGCAGGCATATATTCTACTGTTTGGGGAAGATGTGGTTTGTTGCCTCTCTTTAATGCTTTTATTTCTCATCTTCATCCCCTTCCCTTGATCTGGATAGCAGTGTTTCTTAAGTGTAACCTCCACCCTTACCTGTGCACATTGTATCTGATAGGTGATTTTTCCCATCTTTTCCCCTTTCCCATCCTTCTCCTTCTGAGACTAGGTATTTCATATGTATATAATTTTAGATACAGGGTCTCACTTTTTAATCCAGGCTGGAGTGCAGTGGTATGATCATAGCTCACTGTAACTTCAGACTCCTGATCTTACACAGTCTTCCTTTATAGCTGGAATTACAGTTATGTGTCACCATGCCCAACTAATTTTTATTATTGTTATTATTTGTAGAGATGGACTTTTGCCTTTTTCCCCCAGGCTGGGATCAAACTCTTGGTTTCAAGGGATTGTCGCACCTCAGTTTCCCAGATTGCTGGGATTACAGGTGTGAGTACACCATGTATACTGTATTTCTGACCACTTTGTAGTCAGAGTATAGGCAGAGAGGAGAAGAAAGAAGGTAGAGGCGTCCTTAACTGATTAATACCATCGTTAGCTGCTACCATGTTTTCCAGGTCTATCAGGAGATGAAAGTAAGTCCCTTCTGCGGGGTGCAATGGCTCATGCCTATAATCCCAGCACTTTGGGAGGCTGAGGTGAGAGGTTTGCCTGAGCTCATGGGTTTGAGACCAGCCTGGGTAAATTGGTGAGACCTTATCTCTACAATAAATAAAAAACTTAGCTGGGTGTGGTGGTGTACACCTGTAGTTTCAGCTACTTGGAAGACTGAGGCAGAAGGATCACCAGAGTTCAGCAGGTCAAGGTTTTGGTGACTGTCGGCATGCCACTGCACTCCAGCCTGGGTGGCAGAGTGAGACTTCAACCAAAAACAAAAACAAAACAACAACAAAAAAAGAAAGTAGGTGCTTTCTCTTTTAAGGGTACTTCAGAAGCCCTGCCTTCCTTCAATTATGGAGAGCATATTACCTGAAGTTCTTTGGACCCTAGCAAGTACATCTCTATTTTAGATAGTTTCCTACTCTTTTCTCAGGCCTTTAACTTTTCTTGATACCTGAAAATTCTCTCTGTTATGATCAACTGCCATGTTCTCTCGGGCAGGACTTAAGATTACCGCACACTAGCTCTTCTGTGTGAGTCCCCACACCTGGTCCATGGAGCGTATTCATGCTTTCTTTACTCCAGCTGAGTCTGAAAGTGTAAGCCAATCCCACTTTTTTTGCTCCATTGTTAAAATAGTAAGGTATCTTTTCTCTCACTGGTTTTGATTTATTACCTGTGAGTCAGACATTTGTCTACCATCTCTCTAAAATGCATGGGATACATATTTAGCTCTCCCATGATCCTGTTAACCACTTTCATTAGATTAATGGTGAGGAAAGGTAGGTACTTTCCTTATCTTCCCTTTGGGAGTAATACATAGTACACGGGGCATAGATCTTGCCAAAGAAATATTCCCTTCCGCATTCTCTTCACATATTTAACTCTTGATCCACTGAAATCCTACAAGCAGTTTTTTTGGTTAAAAGACATGAGACCCATTTCCAGGAACCTCCTTTTTGAGTTCTGTATATAGCCTAGTGCCTGCTTCAGAATACAACATCTATTATATGATTTTGCTTTGGCCAAACTTCCATTTTAATGTGTAGTAATACAAAGTACAAATTTAGTGAGTATTCTACACCATGCACACAATCTTTTTTTCATCAGAGACTCCTACAACATTTATAAACATTTGAGTGAAAAAATCCCTTGGGCAAAGGACAGATTGTAAACCTCTATCAATAGCTATACAAATTGGGTGAACCTCCACATGAGAACTACAGTTAAGATTTTTGTGCTTTAGAAAAACGGAGCAAATTAGCAGCTCTACTAGTGAATAATGCTTGAATACAACTTCTTCCTTATGTTCCATGGTCTTTTATGTTTCCAATTAAGTTATTAGTGCTGGGAGATCAAGTTAGAGCTACTTAAGAGCTTTTCATTGGTAGAGAGATCATAGGTCTTGGTTGTTAATTAACAGCCCAGGAGTACTCCTGTCTCCTTATGTCTGTAATGAAAATCTCTGCTTGAAGCCTTAGCACCTTTACTACAAGAAAGGAACCCTGAGGTACCAGGTAATATTTTTTCAGTTTTCAAAGACATTTATGAGCACCAAGTAGATTTTTTTTTCCTCGAAATGACTTTAGGTTGGTGTTTAATAACTTTTATTTTGGAATCACCTTGTTTTTTTAATTAAACATGAAGAATTCTAAATCACACCTCACGTAAATATGATTCAGTAGAACTGTGATGGACCTCAGATATCAACATTTAAAATAAGGACTGCACATGGTATAATGCATAATGTCTTCCAGACTCATCCATGTTGTGGCAAATGGTAAGATCTCATTGTCTTTAAGGGCTAAATGGCATCCCATTTATCCATTTGTCCAAGTTGACTGACACTTAGGTTACTTCCGTAGCTTGGTTATTTGAATAATGCTGCAATGAGCATGAGAGTGCAGATTTATCTAGAAGGTGATAATTTCACGTCCTTTGGGTGTAACGCTTATAAGCCCAGAAGAGGAATTGTGGGTCACATGGTCGTTATATATTTAATTTCTTTAGAAATCTTTTTTTTTTTTTTTTTAATTGTGGTCTCACTCTGTTGCCTAGACTGGAGTGTGACAGCCTGATAATGGCTTACTACAGCCTCCAGTTCCTGACCTCAAGTAATCCTCACTCATCAACCTTCTGAGAAGCTGGGACTACAGGTGCTTGCCACCATGCCTGGCTACTTTTTAAATTTTTTTGTAGAGACAAAGTCATGCTGTGTTGCCCAGGCTGCTTTCAAACTCCTGACTTTAAGCAATCCTCCTACCTTGGCCCCACACAGTGCTGGGATTACAGGTATGAGCTACCACTCTGAGCCTTTCTTTATAAACCCTTATCCTGTTTTCCACAGGGGCTTTACAGATCTATATTCTTTTTTTTTTTTTTTTGAGTTGGCGTCTCACTTCGTCACCCAGACTGGAGTGCAGTGGCCGCTCCCGGCCACCGCAGCCTGGACCTGCTGGGCTCCGGCAATCCTTCCCCCTCAACCTTCCTAGTAGCTGGAACTACAGGCGTGCGCTACCATGCCCAGCTAATTTTTTTGATTTATTGTAGAGATGAGGTTTCGCCTGCCCAGGCGGGTCTCGAACCCTCAGGTTCAGGCAATCCACTCATCTCAGCCTCCCAAGGCGCGGGATTACAGGCTGAGCCACCGAGCCCGGCTCAGAACTATATTCTTACTAACAGTGAACAAGAGTTTTCTATTCTCCACACCCTTATCAACATTTGGTGTCTTTTGACTTTTTGACAATAGCCATCCTAAGGAGTTTGATAGTGGTTTTGATTTGTATTTTTCTGATGATTAATGATGTTGAGCACCTCTGCATACACCTGAGCATTGGGAAACAAGTCAGAAGGGATCCAGGCAGATAAATTCCTTTATCTCCACCCCTTGTATTAACTACTTCTAGGCACAGTTTCTGTCTGCATCTTGTCCAAAGAGCAACCATGTCCTGAGTAGCCAGTCCCTACATATATTGAGCGCGCTGCACTGTCTTGCTCTGTGGCTTGTGATGTGTTAGGCAGCTGGTATTCACATTGGTTTGGTTTATAGCCTTTCTTTCCTACTTCTGTTTTCTCCATTTTTTGCTGCCCTTGTTTTGCACCTCCCAAGTAGAGCATCAGCACTTTAATCCTTGTAGCTCCATTTTCTAGAGAACTCAGGCTAAAATGTAGCAGTCATAATAACCTAAATCTCCGGAGTGGATTATATACTTTTCACTGCACTTAGGGTGTTTTCTGATTTATAGCTCATAGTAAGCAAAGCTTTTGAATGTCGATGTTTGTATTTGAATTGACCAAAAAATTACATAGACCTAAATATAGTACACATATAATATATAAATGTAATATAGATAAATATATATATATAAATATATACTTTATTTTTAATCATGATTGTCATTGGTTGTCATGAGGAAACAGTGTTCTCTAAGTGGAAAATATAATCAGGTACTTATATGTATCAAGATTTCATTTCCAACACATGATTCTAGTGTATTCCTGAGCTGTCCTTCTTGCTGCTCCTAGCACTGTAGAAAGACACAAGTAGTGACTGCAGGTGCTGTCTTTCTTCTCCTGATTGAAGGCTCATGTAAAGAATTCTCCCCTTGTTTCAGAAATAAGAGCAATTGGATAACCAACAAATTATAACCCCTTTTTTTAAATCCTTAAATAGTTCTTTGGTTATTTCAGAATTGCAAGTGATGGACCTAACAGAATACAACAATGGCTTTCACAAGAATAACTTTTCTCTTTTTGGGGGGCAGAAACTCTGGATCATGAAAAATTAAATGCTTTTTCACCTCAAATAAGGTAAATTTTTTAAGCATGAGGTCGATGACTAGGGGAGAGGGTTAATTTTGGATTATAGCATTTTCATTGAACCTGACTTGATCGGAAGATCTCATTTCTGAACTCTGCCTTTCATATTACTCTTTAATTCTTACAAATATTTGCCATTTTGAAGTGAGTTGCATTTTCATCCTCAGTGAAAACCAATAAAGCCACATGTATTGACTAGTGATTATAAAATGTTGTATTTTATAGTCATTCCAATAGTAGTGTTTGTAGAGAAAGCAGTAAGTTAGTTTCATTATCTTCCAGTCTTGAAACTAAAACAGTCCAAGAAAAAGCTAAGTGACAGAATTTGACAATCAGAGTTTCCACATTTCAACTTTCATACTATCATAAGACAACAAGGGCAGAGGCTTGTCTGGTCATATGCATACTAATATAGATGTGTGCACACACAGAGGTACATTTATTTGTATAGAAACATGTCACCTGTTGTTTTTATAGATCTCCCAGTTGGGAAAATCTAATTGGAAATACTAAACTAATTGGATCCCCAGGGATTCCCTAAATCCCTTTCCTGGTATATTGATAGCTACATTCTTGTTCACTTTCTGAAAATTGAACACTTGGGTTATATTTTTACCTGCTTAGTCTTTAAACCTTTTTTATGCTGAACAAAAAAAAGTTAGTTTTTATCTCTTAAGAAATTTATTTTGCTTGATTATTTTTTCTTAAAAAGTTAGTTAAGTTCTTTAGAAGGATATCAAGGATAACTTTAATTTTCTCACCAAAAATTTGTCTAAAAATCTGTCAATTTGTCCATTTCCAAAATGACTATATGCCTCATAGGAAACTTTGTTTAAATATATCATTCAAGTAATTGAAATACATGGCATAGAAATTGAGACTATTAAATTTTTTAAAATTTATGTGTTTTCCGTTTCAGAAAATAAGCGCATTTCTAAAATAAAACTGGAAAAATATATCATATTAAAAGTTTTGAAGTTTGCTATGCTATAAGGATAATATTCTTTAATAAAGCCAAAAGAATGATATGGGGGGAAAACCATGTAAAATATACTACTCAAAGGAAAACACAGTATATGAGGAAACTATTCATCTGCTTTTATTACTGGTCACTACTAGAGAAAACTTTAATAAGGGAGATATTTACCTCTCTGAAAATGAGATGAATCCCTGAACTACCCAATAAATTTAAAAAAAGAAAAAGGAAGCTACCACATTATATTTCCCTCCTAGGGCAGAATATCTTGTTCTTTGCTTATTTTTGGACAAGGAACTTTGAAATCTTGGGTGATGGAACATTCTGTCCAAAGATAATTCTCCTGGCTGCCTTATTCTAGCAAGCTCTTTAAAAAGTACTTTTATGCACCATCTTGAGACTAAGAGAAAAAAGAAATCAACTCTATTTTGATATGCAAACTCACCTTAATTTATACCTTAAGTTACTTAGAGAATCTAATATACCAAAAATACAGGTTAATTATTTAGCAACTATATTTGAGATAAAAAATGTCCTAAGGTGAAATTAAAGCTACATAATTAGTTCCTTTGTTTATTATTCAAATATTTGCATGATTTTATGGCACAAGACCAGCCATATCAGTGATGTCTTTAAGAGATTGAAACATAATAGGCTACCATTTTGCACATCTGAAGTATGACATTTATTAATTGCTTACAGTTACTAAAATTATCATTGAATTGAGCAATTGATTGTACTTAATTGAAGCTACTTCTTGGCAAGCATCTCTTATGTGTAGTATCATTTTTACCAGTTAAATGGAACCTCCTGCAACTGTTTTGCAAATCAATTTTATTAGAAATGATCAAGCAACTTTAATTGTTTTGGCTTTCTGCTAATGTATTAATAGATTCTGAACCCAAATAATTAATGAGGTTGATTTAATATGCTTGAAAATGAACTCCAATGGTAGAAATTTTTGCTTAAATTCTGATAGTAACATTTCCTTTCTACTTCTTCTTTTTCTTCTTCTTCTTTTTTTTTTTTTGAGTTGGAGTCTCAGTCTGTCACCTAGGCTGGAGTGAAGTGGCAGGCTCACAACCAGTGCAGCCTTGACTTGCTGGGGTTCCACCTTAGCTTTTCAAGTAGCTGGGACTACAGTCATGTACCACCATGCCCAGTTATTTATTTATTTATTTATTTATTGTAGAGACGATGTCTTGATATGTTGTCTAGGCTGGTCTCGAACCCATGGGCTCAGGCAATCCTCTCATCTCTGCCTTTCAAAGTCCTGGGATTACAGGTGTGAGCCACCACACCCAACTGTCTTTCTACTTCTTTTTGTTTTATCAGTGCTTAAATAATGAAAATATTGGGTAGAATGGCAATCTTTAGTTGGAAACTTATGTTTTGATGTTTTAAATATATCTACCACTTCAGTTATTGCCACTTCCACCATTTAATATATGGATGTCATCTTCTGTAACTGCAAAATAATATGAGGGCAAATATAATTGACACAAGCCAGACTTCTATGCTTACTTGCTTTTGAAACACCCATGTAGCTGAAATAAACAAATTTTTTTCTATTTGCATTTTTATCTGCCTTGCTTTTTCACTCTTATAAACATTTAGACAGTAATTAGCTGATGCATGTATGAAGCAAGTGTTATAATTGTACAAAACATTATTTTAACTCTACTTGGAAGCTTATGAGCAAAACATTTAATTAAAAGCCTAACATCAGAATACATGTTATCATTTGAACCACCAGATGTGAATATATATTATTAAATTATAATGGTTGAAGTAGTAATGTGATGTAGTACAAGAACAGAAAGGTAAATCAGTGAAAAAGAATAAAAAGGTCTTTGGGGGGAAGAAAACAAAGTCATATATGATAAAAGTAGTATTTCTAATATTTGGCAAAAAAAGAGACATTCACTAACAATACTCTAGCAATTGATTAATAACTCAATTTGGAAAAGATAGAAATGTATTTATCTTATACTCTAGGCAAAAATAAATTAAGTGTTTAAATGCAAAAATGAAATCAAAGAACTAGAAAAAAATGTAGTTGAATGTGTTATCTGAACTCATTTGAAAAGGACATAACACTAAAAAAAGATCTTTTCAAGATAGATTGATAGATTTGACAAATAATAATGAAAAACTGCTGAAAATATTGTAAATAAAGGAAGGGAAAATTAGCAAAGTTATTGAAAAGTAAAGACTAAGTTTCATCAATTGATGAGTAGCTCTTAGAAATCATTATTTAAAAAAACTAGAAGAAAGGCAGAGGGTATAAAGTACTTGAAAAAGAGAAAATGAAAACTAGAAAAGGCCATTAAACTTAGGTTAAAAAAAGTCCAATTTTACCAACTCAGAAAATGAAAATTAAAATAATGAAATGCCATTGTTTCTTATCAAATTTACAGAGTTTTGTGTGTGTCTGTGTGTTTTGCACGAGTATATATTGCTGGTGGGAATTGAAATCAGTATAACTTTATTGGTGGGCAATTTGACCTTACCTTTTATAAAACAGAACTTTACAGTGTTATAAATAGCTTTGGGGTCAAAATCCCCAAATCATAGATCCATCAATTTCCTTTCTGACATTATTTTAAATTGTTTCTCTAGATGTTGATACACAAACAAATTGAAATGTAGCATAAATATTCTTGACAAGACATATGATAAAAACAAACAGAAAGATAAAACAAGTATTCTTGATAAAAACAAATATTCTTCATAAAAATATTCTCGGAACTATTTGCCTAAAGTTGGTATATTCAGGCAGATATGACAATGTGTCTGACAAAAACTTGGGGAGACATAAACTAACATATCTCACATTATAAATTCTACAAACTAATGTATTATGTATCTCAGTTCTTCAAATTAGGTTAAACATTGTCTAAGTTGTTTTTTATCTTGCTTACCTCCAGGCTGTTGTTCTTCCTGATTCAGTCTGAATTATTCTTATATGTTCATCTGAGGTAAACACTGCCTCACCATTTACTGTCCAGCTGGTACATCCTTTTATCTAGAATATATCTTCTCTCCACCCAGGTTGAATTGGCTACCCCCACTCCTTGTACTTTTTTGTTCATGTGTGAGTCTCCTACTAACTGGTAAGCTCATAGAGGGGCTGGGAGTATGTAAAATTCGCCATTCCTCCACCTAGTGTCTGAGATAGCATGGCCAAATGAATAGTGGTTGAATGAGTTAGTAAAATAAAAATAGTATATGTCAAGTTCACATCTAGGGATTTTCAAGACTGTTGGTCAGATCATGAGCATGAGACCTAATTAGTGGCAATTACAAATTGTCTGTGTTTTCACTTGCTAATTTACCCTAGAATATCAGAAACATTATAGATTAGTCATAAGTTCAGGAATATTAATTCACAGTAAAAATTTAAGAAGAGACTCTGAATGACAAGGAGACAGATGCTGATAAAGAAAATTATGTGGCAGCTTATATGAAGCATGCTAAGATTTAAAGCAAAGAACTGAAGTAAGAATGGATTTAAAAACTGCATTCCATCAGCTCAAAAGTACTCATCTCTAAACCATTGCTTCCTTTATAGTTCTCTTTTATAAACAAGAGAGTAAATCTTACTGTTCTGGTAGTTATATCTCTTAGTACATTTCTCTAATTACTGGACTTAAATCATGAATTTCTAAGCCTACTGATTTATAATCTTATGTCTTTACTAATCACCTCCTTAGATTTGCCACATTTAATTTGTAGTATTAAATTATAAGAAACTAGCGCCATTTCTTAATTAGTTCATTGCTATAAACTATACTAATAGAATCACCCCAAATTACATCAGTGTACCAGATGGATGCCAAATTTGCCAGCCTAATTCTGATGTTTTAATTAAACTTCACTAGAATTGTCTTAAGATGAATTCATAATAATGGGAAACTATATTCTTTTATTCATTTATACTTGCTGTATTAGTCTCCTTGGGTAGCCATGAGAAAATACCACAGGCTGGGTGGTTTAAACAACAGAAACTTATTTTCCCACAGTTCTGTAGGCTAGAAGTCCAAGATCAAGGTTGTAGCATAATTGATTTCTGTCTGGTGATGCCTTTTTTCCTGGCTTGCTGATGCTGCCTTGCTGTGTGCTCACATGACCTTGACCTTATCTCTGTGTGTGCACAGAGAGAATGCGCACTCTGGTATCTATCTCTTTTTCTTTTTATAGGACATCAATCCTATTGGATTATAGTCCCAGCCTTATGACCTCATTTAACCTTAATTACCTCCCTAAAAGCCCTATCTCTAGATAGTCACCCTCAAGGTTAGAACTTCAACATAAGAACTTTTCAGGGGCTCACAGAATTCAGTTTATAACATCTGCTGACCAACACAGCCTAAATTTTCCTTCGGTTTGATTAAAGTTTAGACAGGCTTCTTCCTGACTCTAGGCCCTGACTGCCCTTTTCTTAGAGCATTTACTGTAGAGAACTCCTAAATATGTAAATCTTGTCTCTATCTCTTTGAGTTGTAAATCTTTTAAAAAGTCAGTTTTAAGACCATGGATCTTTCAAACGACCTGGGAACCCTTTGAAATATAATCGTCAAGAAAAGTAACACCCCTCTGTCAGTCTCTGTGGGAGGGATGAAGTCTAACTCAGTGAGTACCTTGCTTCAAATAGTAAAACTATCTCTTGTTATAAAGATATGAGAAACTCTGCTTTTCCATTAGATAAAGCCAATTAGCAAATACCTTACATCTCAACTAATAAAAGTCCTTCAGTCTTTTGTTTCAGTGGAATTGAATTTAGGCTTAGTTCTGGACTTTTTGTCTTATTGCAATAGCCTTGATTAAATTTTTTCTTTTTTGTTTAATATGGTTCAGTGTCATCTTTTCTTTGACATTGCATAAATGAATTTTTAAACTACTAATAGTAAGTAGTATTAGTGGTAATAACACTGCTTATTTTAACTATACTTTTGCCTCTTGAGCAGATCTACTATGCAGCTACTTTAAATTGCCTAGCCTCCAGGGGTAATGGGCCTTTGCCATAACCTGCTAGAAAAATGTTTAAATACTTGAGTAAAATCAACCCTCAGTCAATGCTTGCTTAGTATTTATCTACATAGTTACCATTGTCTTTACTCCTTTTTTATTTTTCTTGCCTCTTTCACCTTTTAACATGTTCCTTCCACCTTAAGTACATTTTTTAGAAATTCATTTAGTGAAGGTTTACTAGTAGTGTACAGCTTCAGTTTCTTTCTTTTATTTTGCCTGAAGTTGTTTTTATTTTACCCTCATTTTTGGAAGATAGTTCAGCTGTGTATATAGAATTTTATGCCAATAGTTACTTTTCTCTTAACCTATTGTGATATTATACTGTCTTCTACCTCCCTTATTCTGATTGATCAGTATGTTATTATGCTAATTGCAACTATTTATGTGGGTACTATCTTTTTTCTCTGATTGCTTTTTAAATTGTTTTGTAATTTTCAGCTTCCCTGGGATATCCCTACGTGTGGAGTTTTACAATTATTATTATTATTTATTGTGCTTGAAATTCATTGTACTTCTTGAGTTTGAGAATTGATAGAATTCAATAATTCTTAAAACTTAATAGCCATTTTCTCTGAATATGCCATAATTTCTTTCTCTAATCTATTATACGTTTAAAAAATGATGATTAGATATGTATCAGAGATTTTCACTTTGTCTTCACTATTTTCTTTTCTTCCTTTTTTTTAAAAGTGAGAAAGCAGGATTTATTGAGAGGACAGAAAAACTCCCACAGCAGGTGGGGACCCAAAGGGGTTGCCCTGTCTTCACTATTTTCAATCCTTCTTTAATAGTTTTCTTTTATTTTCTTTCTCTGGGATAAGCTACAGATTACTTTCTTCAGGTCTGAATTAGTCAGTATCCAGTCAGGAAAATAAAGCCCACATCAGGTGATTCAACTGTTTAAATTAGTTGCAAAAGTATTAGAAGAGTTAAAAGAGGACACAGAAAAAGCAAGACAAGTAACACAGGCAAATATGAATACACACTACAAAGTTGTGTGAAGTTGACTTGAAGTTATGTATACTCAGGGGAAATTAAATTTTGCCTCCACCCATTTTAAGGTTTGAAGCTAATCATTTTCTTTATAGTTCCCTCCTCAATGGAGAGTTTTTTATTACCTATCATTGATACATATCAATGAATTATTGTCATAATAATGCAATCATATATAACAAATCACCCCAAAACTCAGTGGCTAGAAATAACACTCAATTTATCTTCTCTTCTTCATCTGTAGATGTGATGGGGTTGGGCAATTAAGGCTGTGTGTGGCTGGGTTGGCTGCAAGCTTCACTCTTATCCCATGGTACCAGCAAACCCTCAGGCTTGTTCTTCTCATGGCAGTGGTGGGAGTAAAGTAAGGCCTATCCCACTGCGCAAGAATTGGTCAAACCATTGCTTTCATCATATCTTCCAACATTTTATTGGCCAAAGTAAGTCACCTAGCTAGGTTTGATGTCATTGGGGTGGCAGATATTTGTTGAAAATTTTTCCAAAGTATTACCAAGCTTTCAGTTTATTCAAAAGATTTCTGTTAGATCATCTACCTTGGGTAAATATTATGTTTTGCTTGCTCTACCTACCTTGAGCCTCATGAAGCCATCATTGTGTAATATCTCTAGCATTCAGCAGAAATTCTAAAAATCTTAACCACCCAAGTTCCTATTTTTATCTAATATTTGGCTTCATTAGATTCCTTAGCTTTGTGCCAGATAAATGATATATTTTAAAAGATTCTTTATCAACATTCTAGATGTTTTCATTAGAAGATTTACTCAGATTACAAGTCTGCCAAGCTGAAGGATATAGAAGTCAAGCTTCCTTTTATAGAGCTATCATCCTCATCTAATTACTTCCTTTGAAGGTCTAGTTTAATTCCAGTTGGGTAACTTGCATGACAATTTCTTTATTTCTACATTTAGAATCAACAACTTTTGTTTACCTTACACACTTCCTAAAGGTATAGGCAGCAAGTGAGAAGAAGAGCTAAGTACAATTCACAGGCTTTCAGTTCCTGGAACTAGGTGATTCTGGTCACTCAAAACTCATTAGCTGCTTTTGGATAAGAGGAGCTAATAGAAATGAGTTTTTAAAATGTTACATTTTCATCCTCCAGATGTTAGCTAGGTATGAGAATCTCAAATTTGGAGAGTTAGCTTGGCAAATTTAGAATAAAGATAGAGAATATAATTAGCTACAGAATGGAAAGCTCTTAATGGGTACCCATAGGGTAGTGTATAAAAGCACTGTATTAGTAAACAGCACTGTATTAGTATTAGTATACAGCACCATATTAGTAGACAAAGAAAAAGATAAGAAATGTTCTCCCAAATTGAAACCTCAAGTTTAACTCACTTATGAAAAGTCTTTTGCAGGTTGGTAAGTGTTCTCTTCCATTTGGTGACTCTGGGATCCAGACCTTCTCCACCTTGTGGCACTGACACCTCACAGATGGCTTCTAAGTTATTATAATACAGGAAGATAAAAATGGAGGAGATGCATCAGATTTTAATTGCCTCATGCTGAAAGTGATCATTTATATTCATAGCTAATTTTTTGAAAAAGTCACTTGGTCCCCTTCTCATTTTCTCAGAAAAATGGTCTGAGGATTATAGAAAAGTCCATGTAATATTTGATGAGCACTATCTGTCTCTGTCCAAAGAATGGGCTCTGAAGTCAGAATGTCAGGGTCTAAATCTTGGTTACACCATGTATTTGCTGCATGGCCTTGGACAAGTGACTTCACAATAGTGTGCCTCAGTTCCCCACCCTGTAAAATAGGACAAATTATAGTACTTACCTTATTGAGGTCTTTTGAGTTTTAAATGAGTTAATATGGCAAATAGCAAGTACTATTGCTATTATTTTTCTTCTTATCATCATTATTAAAATAGTGAGCAGAGAAATAAAGTATCGGGATAATTTTCACAATTAAAATGATACTTATAAAAATATAACCATAAATATGGAATTTTATAGATTTCCCCCTTCCTTAACACCTAGATGTCATGTTTCCCAGAATCAGATTACTTTGGAATCATGATTAAACTTTTTCTAGACTTTGGCTGGTGATTATTACCACCAGTCATAAAATTTTTCTGGTAAAAAATATTTATTCTATGTGTTCTTTTTCTTTTTTTTTTTGCATTAGAGCTAGAGATCGTCTGAAGCAGCTTTATAGGTAAATCTCTGACTTCTGTTCCCTGTGTCCCTGAGCACTGCCTTAAGTTAAAAAATGATAGGGAGCTCTAATCACATTGCCTTCTGTGTGAAGGCACCTCTGGGAGTTGTACAACACAGCAGTGATAACTCTGGGTGTGCTCTGGACAAAGGTAGGTGGACTTTCATCCAGTTCTGAACATTTCTGAGCCTTCTTAAATTCATAATAGAAAACGATCGATGACACTGGATTACTTATTTCCAAAACATAAAATGAAATTCAACTCTCAACTTCAGTTTCACAAGTAGAGCCTGACATAATAAAACTCCATTATACTCCTTCTACAATCATCTTCCCTAGACTATATTCCAGGGTTAGACCCTTAGCTTTTATCAGTAGTCACTAAAACAATAATTACAAAAATGTTACAGCATTTGCTGTAAATGAAAAGTTATCAATAATGTTGCAAACATTTTCTGTTACATGTCAGTGTCCTTTACATGAAATTCTACATGACCATATCTTTTAAGAGTTAGTTAAGAAAAACTACCATGAGGAACTGACTCTTTTTCCTTCTTTTCCTGGCTATCAAGAAGTTCAGAACCAAAGATGAAGCTTGATCACAACACTTATGTTGTCTCTTCTGGGATCCATATTTGCATCACATTTTCTTCTATCTTAATTTTTAACTCAGCTTTATTATTTTATTGGTTTTAAGTTGATTTGAGTCTTTTGTAGAAAGATTTAGAAAATAAATAATAATTTTCTTTTTGGTACTGGTTTTCTTCATGAATATTTTAATAGTTCTATTAACATCCTGTTTAATTATATATTTGTTCTGATATCTCATCATAGCCTTAAGTCTGGTTTTGATGTCTTTAAAAAAAATTTGGGCAACCCCTTTGGGTCCCCTCCCACTGTGGGAGCTTTTTCTGTCCTCTCAATAAATCCTGCTTACAAAAAAAATCTTAAAAATCTATTGGGAGAATGACCTGAGTATACTGATGCTATATATAATAATATACCCATGAACACTTGCTAAAGCAAAAATTGCTCCAGCTACAGTTAAGCCAGCAAGGAAGATTTTATTCAGGGCTATTGCAATGGAAGATGTCAGAATTCAATCTAAACTCAACTGCGCTGAAACAAGGGGAGGAATAGTTTGAAGAGCTGAGGTAGAATGGGATCCTAAACCATCTGTGTTTGCTAATTGACTTTAGCCAAATAAAAAGTAATTTTTATAACAGAAGGTAATTTTGCAACTTAAAGCAAGGTATCCCCCCAAATTAGGCATGTATTCTCCCACAGAAACTGGGAATATGGCACCATCTTCTCCGATGTTTAGCTTTCAAAGAGATGGCTCTCAAGTCCTTGAGAAAGACATTCCTGGGTCTTAAAACTGACAAGAAGGTTTACGTTTACATCTTAAGGGAGAAGAGAAAGTATTTCTACGTTTTCTAAAATAGACACTTTAAGACAAGGGAGGGCAGTTTCCTAGAGTCTGGAAGAAGCCTGGCAAAATTTTAGTCAAGCTGAGGGGAACATTAAAACTCTTTTGGTCATCCTAGAGGTTAATTGAGTAAAGTTGGTAACAGTTAAAAGAGTTCTTATTTATTTATTTAAGAAGAGGAGTTCTGATATGACTCTTTTTTCTCTTCTTCAGCAAAAACGGAGGTCTAAATCCTGGTTCCTTTGTATCTGAAGTTGCCATTTACTTGGCAGTTTGGATCATCAGCTTTTATTTTTACATTGAAATATCTTTCAATGATGGCAACACAATGAAAGCTATTTAACATGAATTTTTGTACAGATTTAGTCTATATTTTGATGGAAGATGAAGTGCTCAGTAATTCTATACAGGAAAAAAAATTTTAGTATTTTACAATTCAACACGACTAACTCCTCGTATAACAACAAATTGTCAAAAATAAATTTCTCACTCAAGCTGAGAGCAAATGAAAGGAAGACAGCAAGAAACAGCAGCTGCAGGAATGAAACTGATTTATTATTTCACTGAATGAACACTTCAGGAAGCAATATGAGCTGATAGTGATACCTCTGATATTTGGGTGGTTTTTGCCTTGTGGGGAAGCCAATGTGAAAATGGCAAGTTTTTGGAACTGAAACTATGCCAAACTTGATGTCTATTTTCATCATTTGTTGTTAATTTCTACAGGCAAAATGACAGCCAGAGTTATTTAAACAAAAGACTAGATGTGACTATTTTGAAAAGAAAAAGAAATGTTTCCTTAATTCATCAATGCTTACTTTTTACTTTGCAGAAATATCAGACTATAAGATCAAAAGAAAACAAATGTTTCAGAAACAGACTCTTAT